>OY747133.1:77550862-77763320 GCA_963556465.1 Berberis vulgaris
TATGCAAGTTGTTGGCCTTCATACCACAGATTGCAAATGGTAACCAATTTCTTTTGCAAATGTATCATGGATTTGTCATCATTATAATGTCAAAAATCTTAAATATAACTAAATCTCCATAGAACAATGGAAACTCATTTCCATAGGTTGAAACTCATATGTGATGTAATTAGGATAGTATTAATATTAGCAATAATAGTATTTTAGGCATATTAAAAATTTTAGTATTATTAGGACATTGTTTCTATTAGGTTTAGGTTTTTTTTTTATCAATCGGAGCATAGGTAGTTCATTGTAATTAGTTGATTGATGAAAAGAAGTTTATTTTGTTTACTTATCGTTGATTTACTTTGTTGTTCAATTTGTTTGATTTCCAGCATTATCTTTCAATTTTCGTTATTCCGCAAGTTATATTCTGTCAATATGACTTCTTAGCTTAATGTGCAAAACGTCATGATTTCTAACTTCTAAGTATCCTAGAGATGAGTGTCTCACAGTTTTTATCTGAGAAAGAGAAGAAATGAGCAAAGTAACAACTGACTTCATAAAAAAACTGATATAAACAAACATTGCTTACCTGGGATTTCACAGTTATTTGAAACATCCGTGCCACATCTGTGATGTTCACCGCAGTAGTTGCTATCTTCACTATATCAGCTCCAGTAGCTAGTATTTTTGTTACAAGGTTACCAAGTTCCTCAACAGATGGAGTATTCTGATAGTTGTGAGAAGAAACGATAACTGTACACTTTTCAGGCTTCTTTTCACGTATAGAATTGATGAAGTCATGAGCAACCTTAAACACAGAAGAAAGTAAGTATCAATATCCGGCTTCCCAATTTCACTTTGGATACTGTTGTTTCACTGTAGTTTTTACACATAAGAATCCATCAGTCAGCAAATGTTTACCAGTTTAATAAATTTCAATTTCTCTTTACATAGCCTGACTTTCACTGGACTCCATTTGATGATTTATGGCGGTAGTGAGAGTAAAAGGAGCGAGTCCTATGATGTTTATGGTGTGGTCATGGTGGAGGTGCTGTTGGTGGTGGTGTGGGTAAGTCCAATGATGTGCTGGACCAGGTGGTGTGTATTGCAACATTTCCTAAGAGTCAGAATTTTATGTCAAACCATCGTACACTAGGAAATGATTTATATGACCTAATTTGCAACCATCATCATCATCATCATCAAAGCCCATTCCCGAGATTTACCTAATTTGCAACCACTCGTGTCTAAATTCAATTTTGGTAAGCAAATGGTTTTCCACCAAGATTTTTACAATAAACTGTACCCTTAATGTTTTCATATGCGGGACACATAAGCATAGACTATAAATCAAGCAAACATATGTTGATGTAAAATATAAAAAATAACAATAAACACTAGAACAACAATTGAAAATAATCAAAGATTTCTCAAACGAATCAATCAACAGAGCAATGTATTAAAGAGAGCTTAGTGACTGAGAAGATCACGAGGCACAACAGAGCAGAAGCTCAATTACATGAGAAGAGACTCTACAAACATGGAAGTCCCAACACACACACAACATTTCCCCAATGCCAAACAAGAGCTTTGATTTCAATACAAATTTTGTGGCAGTCCTCTCTGAAAATTCTATGCATTTGTGCTTGATTCCCCCAAATTGCAAGAGAGCTTTAGGGTTTAGGTAAAGACAGGGGTCAAAATATAGAAGTTCAACAGCAATGGAGGAAAACATTGTCCATAGACCACTATCTGCAAAGCCAACATGGCATTCATTAGCAAAGATTCCCCTTTTCTTTCTAAGCCTTATCTTCACAATTCCATTTAAAGCATTGGTCCAGGCAAAGAAAACTACTTCCGAGGGGGGAGAGCGACAAGCCCAGCAAAGACTTTTAATCGAGAAGTAGAAGTGTAAAGGTCTACGGATATTCGTTATACTACTGTGAAAATTGCAGTAGGTCAACAATAGTATCACAGAGAATTTCCCTTGCCAGTCTAACGCTGTCTGAAATAATTTGCCAACCATTCACATGCTTTTTCAGGCCCAAGTTCCATTCCTAACCATTTAACAGTTATAAACTTTGGTACACATCAAGAAAGTCCTCACAGTGGGGATATTCCCATACCAAATATATTTCCAAGATCTCATTTTATTCCTCAATCTCACCCTAAACTTAGTATTCTTGAGAGTGCATAGGCACATGAGAGTTTTTCAATCAATTTCATAATGCTCTTCCACACCCCACGCACATAAGGCCTCTCACTTTGCCAGTCTCAACCGCCAGTAGTCCCCTACTTTACCACAATCACTCTCTAACACAAGTCTTCTTCCAAAATATATATAACCATTTACCCAGCAAATTTTCATGTGATGAAGGTTCTTTTGTAGTGAATCCCCCAGCAACTCTCATCTTTGGAAACTCAATAACAAGTAACACACTTGGACATATTCGTGGATTTTGCACGTTTGTTGGGAAAACGGACATACAAAGATCATCCAATGAAAAATTGTCAAATCTCTAGTAAATATTCAGATATCCTTCTTTTTTTTCCCTTTCTTAAGACTAGAGCAATATGTACAATTTTGGAGATTACAGAGTACAGCCTGGTTCATGGTCCTAGTCCTTTTAAAACTAAGAAGTAAGATGACCTAACTCATGGGGATTACACCCTTTTATTTAATAGAAACACAACATCCGGTCCAATTGTGATATGTCTTTCATGACCTTTAAACTAGGTACAAAGGATGAATCATATTGTAGCTTCTTCGAAAGAAAAATCTCTATGATCTTTGATAAAAGAAACGCTACGTTCATGCAAGGATTGTGATTTCGTTTGTCGAGTTCATTTCAGTATCCTGATTTTAAGAAATATTTCGGTGTGTAAATAAAAAAAGTAAAATTTTTTAGAATAAATGAAATATATAATGAATTTTGAGGGTATATTAAATATGTGAAAAAATAATATGCAAGTAAATAAATGTATAAAATACATTAAATGAAACAAAAATGTCTATAATTAGAAAATCAAGGGGTAGTTAAAATAATCAATATATAAGTAGAAGACATGATAATTAGGAAATTAGGGAGCGGTTTCAAAAATCAATAAATAATTAGAAGAAAAAAAAAACTCGAAATTTTTCGAAAAAAATCCTCAAAAAAATGTAAATTTTAGTAGCTGATTTTGTATTTTTACGAAAAAACCTCGAAATTTACAAAAAACCTCGAAATTTTTTGAAAAAAAATCCTCAAAAATGTAATTTTTTTCATTCGCCCTTTTTCTATTCGTTTCGTTTTTCTTTTCGTAATTTCAAAAAAAGAAAATTTCGGCAAAATTTCACGAAATGACAATCCTTGCTTACATGTGATATATGTGATTGGACATGTTAGAGTACACCCTCTATGGATGCATTATATAGAATAGTTTTAAAAGTGTCTCAACAAATCTTTTTCAGTTCAACTTGACAAATGTCTCTCACACTTGCCCATCCATTTAAGTAGTGGAACCCACCTCTGATTTTGTTATTCATTTTATTCATGAATTTTGTAAATCAATGAATTCATTGATCTTTTCACTCATTGAGATAAGCAGTCGAATCTAAGTAGAATTATAACTAGCTCACTGAATTAACATTTATTTTGATGTGCAGACAGCCAATGCTGTCCTGACCCGCTTCTGTATCCAACTTGCGGGATCAGATCCAATGATTAGAGGCAAAAATGTCCATAGCCTTGAACAGCACAGTCAAGTGCTCCCATAATTATATAATGATCTTCTAACCATTTCCAAGCACATGAAATAGAAGACATCTAACTACAATGTTAGCAATGAGGATACTCAACATAAACTTGATAATTACTTTAAAATCAATGATAATGGGAAAGCAACCTTAAGCTCCACATCAATGTAATCAGCTCCCAAAGCCATTGCCAAGCCAAGTGTATCCAGTCGGATGTTTTCATCACCATCATACTGACCACCTTCCCATTTTGGTCTGGAAGAAAACATAAAAGGTTTAGAACTTTTATTGCTCAGGGTTCAAACAACAATAAATTTCAAAAATATGCTTCCTATATAGTAAACTAAAATCTGCATTATGTAACTTGCCACGCCAACTACTTAGTAAAACAAATTTGACTATCAATTGTAGCAAGTTGAGAGCAAAGAGATACTTGTTCACATACCAAAATCAAAAAGCCCAAGTTCATGTATGACATAAGAAGAGAATCATGATCATTCTAATAATCATCAATAAATTGCTAGTCAGAAAACCATGAAATTCTATTCAAACACAATGTTTCATCAGGGAAGCTAAAAACACTGGACAACAATTAATCGATAAACACCCGCGGCCTGTTTCTTCATGGGTGACCCTATGAACTAATTGGGTTCAAACAATGTTTCCCATACTATCCATTGGAACTAGAAATTTTCTAAACATAATCCATTCCAAGAACAATGCTTAAACAAGTAAATTATACCTGTAAGTGAAAAGCGTGGGCAATGGAGACGCTTTGATGAGTTTTTCAAGATCTTGACTTGGATCAAAATCCTTCAAATAATCCAATCTGATTTCAACAAGATCAGCTCCACTCTCCTTCGCCTTTGCCATGCTTTCTATCATCTGATCAACCGTATCTCCCATCAATGGCGCGCAAACCAGTGTAGAATCATTCTTCTTCTCCCCACTTGTCAACTCACTTAGATCCAAAGAATCCAACTAAAAATTCAACCAAAAAAAAAAAAATCAAGAAATTAGTCACAACCCACGAAATTATTCACAAAATGGTATCCAAAAAATCAAATCTCTAAACATAAAAGAAATCAAACCCCTAGATTACCGAAATGCTGTTGGAGGCTATTGGGGTTGAAGTTGAAGCAGTGAAGCGTCGAGAGGGTGTCAAGGAGAGACCGCCATGGTGGTTATTGTAAAGAGGGGTTGTAGCGGTGGTGGAGGAGGAGAATGATACGGAATTGTGGTGGTGGTGGTGATGGTGAGGTTGGATTGATCGGTGATTAGACGTGGGAAGGAGAAGCTTTGACTGGGAGATGGCTTGGAGTTGATGAGGAGACATGGTGGCGAACTAAACCTCGACAAGGGTTTGTACTTGTAGAGAAGACTCAAAGGTGTGTGTGTAATGGAGGCGAGTTGAGGTGGTTTTGGTGGTATGGAGAGCAGGTCGTCCTCGTGGACTGGTTGGGAGTTTTATAGCGTGTAGTAGTTGAGGAGTGTTGGTAGGGGAGGTGAGCAGTGATGAAAGCGAATGGTGGAATAAATTGATCTGCTCGAGTTCTTACGATTCATTCATTGTACCACTGATACATTACATCTCAGCTTTAATAATTTCTGTTTTCCTATAATTCTGTCTATATACAATTTGGCCTAGCTAGGTACACTGTAGATGAAATTTTTTTTTTTTTTTGCTAGTAAATTTTATATGGAGGTGTAAATGTTTATGATAGGCATTCAAGCTCTAAACTCTAATCTTAAAATTAAAATTAAAATTAAAAAAAAAGTTTAAAAAATCCATCAATATAATTCAGTAGGGGTGGGCATGGGATAAGATGGACACATCTCATTCGTTCGGAATCGGGATCGGGACGGAATGAGCACGTACTAAATAGTCATTCAATAAAAAATAACAAAAAGAATTTTATCTCACATTACTCATACACCAATAATATCAAATTTATATACATATGACTTACATCATAAATAATAATAGATATTAAATAAATAAATATTAAACTTTTTTTTGAAAGGTAAATAAATATTAAATTTCATTTTATTCAATTCATTTAGATTTCATATACAATTTCATTTTACATTGATTTAATTTCAACACATCTTAAATTTTAATTTAGAAAAGTATTTTGATTAAAATTAATAATAAAAAATATTAAATAAATAAATTTGAAATAGAACGGGATAGGCGGGATTGAAAATCTCCATCACAATTCTATCCCACTCTAGATCGAGATAAGACATGATCGAAATAAGTTTGAACAATCCTAAAAAAAACCCAAAAAAATTGAGATAAATTTGAGATCGCGGGATGAAATGCCCAGCCATTATAATTGAGAGCAGGTGTGCAGTGCTATCCAACTCCAACAAGTATTACATCCAAGGGGATTTTGAGGTACAAAGTTTAAATCATAAGGGGTCACAATCAGAACCACTTGCATGGGTTGGAGCAGAGTGCAGACAACTCATCAAATCATAAGGAGAGCAATAGTCCAAAACAAACATTAGTAGTTAGGGATGATTGTCATTGTTGAGTGAACTGACCTGAATGGTTGGTGAAAATATATGTATCCACTTCTGATTATGACTTTGAGTTTTCGTTTGATTCACAACAAACCGTTTTTACATTTTATTTATTTTTTATTATTTTTGTTAAAGACCTTTTTACAATTGTTCACTCAAACCCACAAAATTTTGGTATCCAACACATAAAAATCTATGGCGGAAGGTTAGAGCAGCTCAAGCGGCTTTGCTTTTCATTCAGGGTCAAAGATGGAGAACTAGACTTTTTTTTTTGTGACACTGCAATCTTTCTTGACATCATTCAAAATGGTGACACTCAACAACTCTCTTCTGTGCATATCTTATTTGTAAGTTGAGAAATTCTAAATGGCGAGGAAACGGGCAAGGGAAGGGAGGTGGCGGGGTGGGAACCGTCCATTCCATTTGGAATGCGTGCACCAAAAACGACGGCACGCATCCTGAGCGGAGTGGACAGTCCCCACTCCGCCACCTCCCTTCCCTCGCCCGTTTTCTCGCTGTGTAGAACAGCTCTTGTAAGTTTAAACACTTGCATTTTCTGCTTTCTTTTTAGCAATGTAAATATATATTTAAAGACTTTATTAGTAAGGCTCATCACTTGTATCAAGTGCCGGTAGACTTGGTTGTAATAATTTCTAATTCTTAATATATTTGCCTATGGCTTTCAAAAAAGAAAAAAAAAAAAAACACATACAAAAATCTCTCGAGGCTTGTGGGTGCATATTGTCCATCCCTAATAACACAGAGAAATATGGAAGGATTTGTGATGTTTGCCATTAGGTCATAATTTTAAATTTACTAGCTTATAGTTGATAATGATATAAATGGCCTTGGATGCAATTTTCCAAGGCGAAAACTACTCTAACTTGAATTAAGTCAATTTGCGAAATGATGTTTTTGGGTGTTTAAAAAGTAATTTAGAGCATCTCCAAGGGCCAACCTCAATCTTTAGATTCGAGGGATGAGGGCACCATAGTTGTCTCCAATGGGATTTAAAGGTTCATCTTTGTTGCTCAAGCAATTCTAATATAACAAGGAATGTGAATTATTTGGGTGATGGTTGCACACTTGAGAGTCTTGCATATAGACACAAGCATGTTGAAATTTTTAGTAACAAGCACTACTGATCAGTTTTGAGTTCCAGAACTGTTAAAATGTTTGTAATGAACATATTGTAGTTCAAGGCATAAGAATTCCATTTTGAATTATTGAATCATTGAACAATTGTTGAAGGACTGTGAATAGGAAAAGCTTACAGAGAAGCCAAATAAATGTGCAAGTGGGAGTGATTGAAACCAGCAATAGAAGACTGCATCTGAAGCATATGCAATATGAAGGAAAGCATAGATGCACTTAATGGTACCAAATTTGTTTGGTGCGTGACACCTACTTGGATCAGCAAATGATCCATGAAGTCCCACTAAAAGAGATGGGGTCATGGACTCATGGTTGGGGTTTTGCAGCAGCTCTCTAATTATGTCTGTACCAACAAACCATCATCTTTGATTGTTTGTTTGGACTTTGGAATGGTATTTGGCATGAAACCATCTTGTTCTATGGGCAAAACCTTATCTTTATCTCTTTCATGGAACTTGCTAGTTTTCGATTTAAAACCAAAGGGACGAGGGATCAGAACTGGGATCATTGTTTTTATTTCCGTAGTAATAGCAGCATCTCGGAGGCAAATAGCAACAATTAAGTTTTAATTAGTCTTCTTGTTTTTTTTTTTTTTTTTCCAACTAGCTACAATAGTGAGAATCTGAATAAGATCTAAGGGTTTGTCAATTCATGAGGGGATTCTTACATTTTAGACTAAATTGATATATCACTCCACATCTACTATTTGATTTTGTGATTAATGGTAGGAATGAAAGTCCCATAAACATATGAATCACATGCCTTGGAGGACCAAGGAGTGGAATTCTCATGTTCATGGGACTTCCATTCCCACCATTGATCACAAAATCAAATGGTGAATGTGAAGTGATATATCAATTTAGCCTAAAATGTAGGGGTCCCTCGTAAATTTTTATGATATAAAATTCCATGCAATCAAACACACCCTAAGATCTAAAACAAAAGAGGTTACGATAGCTCGGCATGGTCCATGGAGTTCGTTTTGTAAGAGCAAGGCGCCATTCTTTGTAGTACTCGTCCGTGATGCAGTTTTTAGCATACAAGTACTTATTTAATTCGTGTAAGAAGTTCCTAATAAGAATAAGACATGTTTCTCACTAGCAACGAGGCCTTAGTAGTAATGGTACATCTAGATTAAAAAAACAAATTGGGTCAAGACAACACAAAAATGGTCTACGCTTTGTTGGACCATTTTCACTTCTTTTTTTGTCCCCCTCCCCCACTTGAGATGCTCGAAGAAAAAAGGAAAAAAAAAGTGAAAGCCATTAATTGGGAATAGTAGCTCTTGATTTTTTTTATTTTTTTTTGTGTGGACATTCTTGCTTGAGCTCTTGGGCACTTCTATCACTAATAATGCTGAAAAATTCAAACACGGAAGAACTTCCAACAACTCTTAACCAACAAATAACAATTGCTCAAGGGTTAGAAACTTTTTGAGCAGCTATAAGTTACTTTCAGTCACCTAATGTTTTGTTAGATTTGAATCACAAATCAAATTGATCAGTATTTTTATTTTTCATCATATTCATGTGTTGGAAAAATTCAATAATGTGGGCACACATATGTAATACAATGTGTATTGCTATCTTAAAGTGTAGTTCATCTAATATGTGATCTAATAGGGGTGTTGAACTATAAGGTATTATTACATAACATGGTGTATTAAATATGTAATTTCTAATTCAATGAGGGGCATAATTGAAAATTCACAGCCCGTAAGTTATACGGTTATAACTTACGAGCGTTATAAATATGTGGTTGGTCCCCGGTTGAGCGTTACGTGAAGAACATCGTCTTCTGTATCCTCTCAACAGAGACTCTAAGTAATACGCTTAAATCAATCGAAATATCCAACTCATCACAATAAAAAAGAAATCGCTATGGATCAATGTATGTTTCTGTTCTTTCTTTGTTTCCATTGAATCAACTAGAGTTTGATGTTATTTGGTTAGATTCTACAATTGGTATCAAAGCAGTTCCTGTTGATTCCATGTGAAATTCTAAAGAATAATTTTTTTTTTATTTTGATTATGCGATTCATTATATTGATTCATGTTCACTGTTCACACTATTCACTGTTACAGTGATTATGCGATTCATTATGTTGACAAGTACATTGGTTATGTGATTATATCGATTCCTTATATTGATTCATGTTCATTGTTGGAGTGTTTATGCGATTATGTGAAAATTTGGTTTGTCTGGGTGTCGGCGATGACCCTTTCAGCCTGTTGGATCGGTTGCTGTTGGGTCTGTTGGTAATTGTTGGTGACTGTTGGACTTGTTGGTATCTCTTTTAAGAATTGGGCCTGTTGGTAGTACCTTGGGTCTTGCTGGACCTGTTGGATCATTTGGACCTAATGGGTCTTGGTTTGGGCTCACATATTCTAAATAATTGGGGTCTGATTAATCATGGGCTTTATTCTGTTTTATTGGGACCTATTAATTTTTTTGACTACATTTTAATTAGACCCATGTTTTAATTGTATTAAGGTGATAATTTGTTAATAGTCCAAATTTATACATAGATTATAATTTTGGCTTCATGTATCATTATTGTGTTCTTTATTTAAAATTTACACAATTTAACTAATAGGTTGCCAAAACAACCACTATTAGGAAAATTGGTTAATTTTAAATAAGTGAGCATGCTAAATCCATGTGAAACAATCGACCCAAAGGAAGATTGTTTTAACCGGATAATCCATAGTCTTGAATATGTGATACAGTTTGGTTTACCATGTTTTTATTATGTCGGTCCAAAGAAAGGCATAATATTAAACCGGTTTCGTTGTGTAAAAAAAGTACAACTTATAAATTGATATTTCTGTCAAAAGACTAAATAACAATGTTGTGCTAGGTATCTTGATATGGTTTTTTTTTTACCTATTATATAAATTTAAAGTTTATGCAAATTGAATGATGGTGTGAACATATTATTTATTTAATTTATTCTCTGTACAACTACTATGTCTACTACTAGTATATCTGCTGGTGTAAATAATATTCCCATGCTCAATGGGACAAACTTCAAGGACAGGAAAAAGAACGTGTTAATCGTTCTTGGATGTATGGATCTGGACATTGCCTTAAGAATTGAGCAACCCGCTCTTCTTACAAATGCAAGTACTCCTGATGCCAGGAGATACTTTGAGAAGTAGGAACGCTCCAATCGCATGAGTCTCATGCTCATCAAGCGAGGCATTCCAGAAGCCTTTAGGGGTGCAATATCTGAAGGGGTGACCAATGCCAATGAGTTCCTTGCTGAACTTGAAAAACGTTTTGCTAAAAACGATAAAGCTGAAACAAGCACGTTTTTAGCTAGCTTGATTTCATTGAAGTACAAAGGCAAAGGGAACATTAGGGAGTACATCATGGAGATGCATCATCTTGTTTCAAAACTTAAGGCACTAAAGCTTGAGTTGTCTGAGGACTTACTCGTGCATCTAGTTTTGATATCACTTCTTCCACAATACAGTCAGTTACAACTGTCAGAAGAAGAAATAGACTCTTAATGAGCTCATTTCATATTGTGTGCAAGAGGAAGACAGGTTGAAGCAAGACAGAACGGAAAGTGCTTTGCAAGCACCTCTAAAGATAAGGGCAAAAAAACGAAAGAAGGATAATGAAGCTGTTAAGGGTCCAGAACAAAAGAAACAGAAAGGCCATGAGGGTTGTTAATTTTGTAAGAAACTTGGACATGTAAAGAAGGAATGTACCAAGTATCACGCATGGCGTGCTAAAAAGGGTATGTTCTTACTTTGGTCTGTTTTGAAGTGAACTTAGCTTTATTACCTAGAAACACTTGGTGGTTAGATTCCGGTGCTACTACTCACATAAGTGTTTCTATGCATGGTTGCCTAAGCTACCGAAAGCCAAATGATGTTGAAAGACACATCTTCGTGGGTGATGGAAAATCGGTGGAAGTGGAAGCAATAGGAAACTTTAGGTTACTATTAGGAACTAGTTGTTATTTGGAACTGAAAGACATTTTTGTAGTACCGTCATTTAGACGAAATTTGGTTTTTATTTCCTTGTTGGACAAATTTGGATATTGTTATTCATTTGGAAATAATCAAATTAGTCTTTAATTAAATTCCAATATTATTGGTACTGGTTCATTAAGCATATTTGATAACCTATATCTTCTTGACATTATTTCATCATATAATGAAACCTTGCATGTGGAATCTCGTGGTACTAAGCGTAAGCTAAATGAAGAAAATTCATCAAAACTATGGCACAAACGCTTAGAACATATCTCAACAACGAGAATGGAGAGACTTGTGTTAGATGGCATATTAGATTCTCTTGATTTTTCAGACTTTGATGTCTCTATTGAGTGCATCAAGGGAAAACAGACCAAACAAAGTAGATTGGGTGAAAACATAACTTCAGACGTCTTAGAATTGATCCACACATATATTTGTGGACCATTCCCTTCGGCTTCTTGGAATGGTCAACAATATTTTATATCATTCATAGACGATTACTCACGCTATGGGTACCTATATCTCATTCATGAGAAATCTGAGTTACTGGACATGTTCAAAGCTTTCAAAGCTGAGGTTGAGAACCAACTCAACAAAAGAATTAAGTGTGTCAGGTCTGACCGTGGTGGTGAGTATTACGGTAGATATGACGGTTCAGGTGAACAATGTCCAGGACCATTTTCTAAATTCCTTGAGGAATGTGGAATCGTCCACGGAACACCATGCCGGGATCACCTAGCATAAATGGTGTAGCTGAAAGACAAAAACGAACTCTTAAAGACATGGTAAGGAGTATGATCAGTCATTCTACCTTACCTGAATCACTCTGGGGAGAAGCACTAAAGACAACAATTTATATACTTAATAGAGTACCAACTAAAGCAGCTGCCAAAACACCTTATGAACTTTGGACAGACAGAAAACCTAGTCTAAAGCATTTTCACATTTGGGGATGTCCAGCTAAGGCAAGGCCTTATCGGCCAAATGAAAAGAAATTGGACTCCAAAACAGTGAGCAGCTACTTCATTGGCTACTCTGAGCGATCAAGGGGCTACAAGTTTTATAATCCCACTATTAAGTCCATTTTTGAAACGGGGACAACAACATTTTTTGAGGATGTCGAATTTGGAGGGAGAAATAAGGTAAGAGACATTGTCTTTGAGGATGAATCGATTTCGATTCCTACTACTGTTTTTGACAATGTACATGTTCCAATGCCTGTCATTGGTCAAGAAGCAGATTTGGAACCTCAACAGGACAATGTTGAAAAACTCCCTGCTCAAATTGAAGAACAACCTCAAGATCAAATGCCATTAAGGAGATCCACGAGAGAAAGGAGAAGTGCTATTCCGGATGATTATATGGATATTCAAAACCAAAAGGGACTCAAAAGGTAACGTGGAAAGATATAAGGTTCGTCTTGTAGCTAAAGGCTTCACTCAAAAGGAAGTCATCGACTATAAAGAGATTTTTTCTCCGGTGTCAAAGAAATACTCATTTCGGACAATCATGGCACTTGTTGTGCACTTTGACCTTGAGTTGCATCAGATGGATGTTAAAACAATGTTTCTCAATGGCGACATTGATGAAACAATTTATATGGTACAACCAGAAAACTTTGTGTCTGGAGACTCAAAAAATATGGTTTGCAGACTAAAGAAATTCATCTATGGGCTCAAGCAAGCTTCCCGTCAATGGTACTACAAATTTCATCAAGTAATTGTCTCGTTTGGTCTTGAGACAAATGTTGTTGATAATTGTGTGTATCATAAGTTCAGTGGGAGTAAGCATATCTTCTTGGTTTTGTATGTTGATGACATATTACTTACCACTAGTGATATAGACATGTTGCACGAAACCAAGAAATTTCTATCAAAGAAATTTGAAATGAAGGATCTTGGTGAAGCTTCTTTTGTCTTAGGGATTCAGATATACCGGGATCGTTTCCAAGGTATTCTTGGATTATCACAAAATGGTTATATAGAAAAAGTGTTTAAAAGGTTTGACATGCAAGATTGTAAACCAGGAGACACCCCTATATCTACAGGAGACACCCCTATATCTACAGAGACACCCCTATATCTACAGGAGACACCCCTATATCTAAAGGAGACAAATTCAGTCTTAAACAGTGCCCTAGGAATAAACTTAAAGTTGTAGAAATGCAAAAGATCCCCTATGCATCAGCTGTTGGGAGTCTTATGTATGCTCAGGTATGTACACGTCCAGACATAGCATTCATTGTTGGAATGCTTGGCAGATATATGGATAACCCTGGGATGGATCACTAGAAAGCAGCTAAACGGGTTATGAGATATTTACAAAGAAATACAAATTACATGCTCACATACAAGAGTTCGAATCAGTTGGAGATCATAGGGTATTCTGATTCTGATTTTGCGGGATGCCAAGATAGTAGGAAATCTACATCAGGCTACATTTATCTGTTAGCTGGATGAGCTATTTCCCGGAGAAGTACTAAACAGACACTCATAGCTTCTTCTACCATGGAAGCAGAATATGTAGCGTGTTTTGAGGCATCCAACCATGGATTATGGCTGCGTTATTTTGTCACTGGGTTGTGCATTTTGAATGACATAGAAAGACCACTAAAGTTATATTGTGACAATAAGTCAGCAGTTCTATATGCCAACAACAACAGGAGCTCGTCTAGGTCAAATCATATTGACATAAAGTTCCTGGTTGTGAAAGAAAAAGTAGAGAATAAACAAATTTTCATAGAGCATATTGGGACAAACTCCATGATTGCAGATCCGCTTACTAAGGGATTACCACCCAAGGTCTTTCATGAGCACACCGCTCATATGAGTGTTATATCACATGAGGATATCATGGTTTAGTGGGAGTTTTTTGTTGTTCTATGATGGATTTTTTGGAAACATTGGTGTAATTTAGTATTTTCTGCAGAAATAAAGTATTCAGTCAATTGTCTGTTTATTATATGTTTGATCTCATTAAAGATTAAAGTTGGACCAGTTGGAAATAGGCATGTTTGGATCACATTACATGTAATTTTCATACTCTACATCCATGTTTGATCTATGTCATTTGATTATATTGGTACATGTGACTATTGATGGATTTAGTTACGCTAAATGTGACGAAAATCGCTTTAATCCTATATCAGTATAGTTAATGGACGAGATTGTTTAAGAATACCTTTAATTGGGATAGCAAGTTTTTGAGCTCATAAGGTTATACACATTTAAAGGTAATATATGTGGCCAAAGTGGGAGATTGTTGGAAAAATCCAATAATGTGGGCACACATATGTAATACAATGTGTATTGCTATCTTAAAGTGTAGTCCATCTAATATGTTATCTAATAGGGGTGTTGGACTATAAGGTATTATTAAATAACATGGTGTAATTAAGGATGTAATTTCTAATTCAATGAGGGGCAGAATTGAAAATTCACAGCCCGTAAGTTATTCAGTTATAACTTACAAACGTTATAAATATGTGGTTGGTCCCCGGTTGAGCGTTGCGTGAAGAACATCGTCTTCTGTATCCTCTCAACAGAGACTCTAAGTAATACGCTTGAATCAATCAGAAGATCCAACTCATCACAATAAATAAATAAAATCGCTATGGATCAATGTATGTTTCTGTTCTTTCTTTGTTTCCATTGAATCAACTAGAGTTTGATGTTATTTGGTTAGATTCTACATCATGAGAATAATCTCGTGTAGTAAAGTAGCAAGTTTGATTAACTTGGGAACGCCATCTACATCAAATTTTTTACAATCAAACATAGATCACAGCAACTAATACTGGAATGTAACATGTACCCCCATGTACCAAAGAAGCAAAAAATCACTTGTCGAGGAGGTTCTTAATTTTATTTTTATAAGATCAAACATAGATCACAGCATTTAACACTGGAATGTAATAAGTATCCCTAAACCAAAGAAACCAAACAATCACTTGCGGAGGAGGTTCTTCTCTTTCAGGGTTGAGACAAGAGAAGAGTTGGGGCAATCAAATCCAATGCCAAGCAAGAAAGACACGGATCTTCCCCGACCAGAAGATTCAATCAAGCAAACCCCATTCGGCACAGGTGTTAAGTATCTCCCTGCAGGTGATCTAAGCTTAGTATGATTTTAGCGGTATTATCTCATTTATATTTTGTTAACATTTTTTTAAGACTAAAACCTACATATACACTCAATCATGTATGCGGTGAATGTTACAGATCTAAGAAATAAGGTAGTTAAAACTTAAAATTAAAGCGACACAATCTTAGAAGTTTTGAGCTTTGGTAGAGTTGATATAAACACATAAGCCAGCTCAAGAGATGAGGGATTGGCGCGTTTCTTCCAACTCTTTTTTCAAACTTGACAAATGTTGGTTGATCGTATATTCATGTTGTCTATTGTATTAACCCCATGAGTCCCCACAGCAGCACAAGCCCTGTGTTTTCGACTGTTTCAACATAAATTTTGAGATACAAATTAACATCTGTTACCATTGTTCAATATATTGTGATGCAGTACAGTGTCACAGGTATGGTGGTATGTCCATGATGCTTTGGCTTGCATTTTTTAAGAGCCAAAACTAACAATGATTGGGGAACTTTAGGCTCCTGGTAGTTAAGGCAGTAACTTTGGAGAAATTGTTTGGGTAGCAGAGCCAACCCGATGTATCTAGTTGGAGTACTAAGAGGGTGACTTATGAAGAAGGCTACTTGGGTATTAAGCTAATCTAAAAACTACCACAGAATTATGAGAGAGATCGCCATCTGAACAATGCCACTTGAGCAGAGCGAAAGCTACCATTCAGAAAGGATTACTGGAACCAGAGCAGGAATCACCTTAAAGCAGGTTGGGGAGGGACTCCAATGTGGAGAGTGTGGTGAAAAGTTAGAATTTTGCTGATTAAGACCTTAACTTTCCATTCTTTTATCACCTACATGTGTTTTGACTACCGAGGATTTTATGTAGAATAAGAGTGAGAACGTATAAAGCCAAAGACCTCTAATGAGCTAATATACATCAAATAGTATAAAGATGGTACAAATAGTGACTAGAAATAATTTCTTTGCAGCAGAAGTTGAACAGGTTAACTGGTTAAGTCTGATAAGATCTCATAACTGAAACATTCCCCGTTAAATAGGAGAAAACCCAAGGAGTGAAATAAAACGCACAACCAAGCTAGATTGTCAACTATCTAATTGATAATTGAACATACAGGAAAACTCGACTAAAATGAGAATGCACAGATGGCAACAAATCTATTCAATATGATGGTATCAGAATTGCGTTAAGACGATCTTCCGCATGAACTCTTCCGGCGCTGAAAACATGGAAGAAACAAGGACTGTCAAATGGATGAAATCGTACTTGAAGAAAATATTGAGGGACATGTCACGATGTGTGTGGTGTACAATAGCTATTTTGAGATAATGAGAGCTTATTGAGTAGATTATTATAGATGGGCTTGTACCTACCTTCTCCACCAGTGAAGAGATTGAATTGACCAATGGCTTGCCTAATGAACATTTCGACTCCACTCACAACAATAGCACCCGCTGCCTTTGCTTCTTGTAATAACCGGGTGTTTCTCGGGGTGTAAATTGCATCGAAGACTAGCTCATATGCTCCCAATGCCTCCTAAACAAGCATCAGAATTAAAAAAAAAAGGCTATAACAAGTCTGTGCATGAACAGGCATGCATGTACATGCATATACACATTTTGATACAGTGGGGGAAAAAACCTTCGCTACAGGGGTTAGGTCAGTCTTTGGTTGCATTCCTACAGCGGTGGCGTTTGCAAGGATCATCCCGTTCTCAGGACAAAAGCTATGTACTTCTTCGTATGGTAAAGCCTCCCCTTGAACTGCATCCGCAAGAGCCTTTGCTCTCTCTTTCCACATAATTTGCATCCAAAGTTAGCACACTAAGAAATACCAACTCTATAATCGTTGTATGCAAGAAGTTAATAACACTTTACCATAGTTTCTATTGAAAATGACAACCCGAGCACCTCTACTCTTGGCACCAAAAGCCAATGCCCTGCCAGCGCCTCCAGCTCCAACTAACACAAATACTTTCCCAGCAAGAGGAGAAGTGGTTGATGCATCACCCTTTGCACCTCTGCTTGCTGTGATTTACATGTTTCAAAACTGTTAATAAGCCAGCTCAGATGGTGCAACATCGCTTGATACAAATACTTTTCTTCCTAGCGGAAAACGCTAAAAGGGACATCCTATACTGTTTTACAAGGTTTAAACTGTGGTACCTCTCAATGCATCCTCCATTGCTGTAATAGAAGCCTCACAATCTGTATTATAACCAACTAGCTTCCCATCAGTGGCTCTCCGTATGATAGTATTTACAGCTCCTATGGACTGATTCATGAAGGATAAATTCAATAAATTATAATACTCCGTGCTGTATGAAAAACTGCTAGAATTGAAACTCACAATCTATTCCGTCATTCTGAAATAAAGCAAAATGCACAAAATTTTGGCACCTTGACAAGTGGGTGAACTTCATCACAGCATCTTGCAGCTGCTTCTTTGTGTGGAATTCCAACACTACAAGTTCCTCATGAAAACAATATGTGAGAAAAACTCCACACTGAAACCAAAGTCATTTTTACTACGAGCAAAAGGACCAGGATTTTGCTTCATTATTGTGAGGTTGAGATAAAAATTTCATACCTGAAGCCTGCAAAATCAGGATAAGAATAGACTCTAAAGAATTCTTTGATGTCATCAACCATCATAGGAACGTAAACTCCGTTATATCCAACATGTCTGAGAGCAGGATTATGCAACAGAGGACCTTTACTGTGACCTACTGGATTCGCTATTAGGCCAAAAACTTTTGTATCAACATTTAGATTCTCAAGTTTATAAACGTGTCTCAGACTCTCCAAACTTGGCAAACCATTTACTATTCGTTTGCTGCCTAAAGCTCCATAGATAAAGAATCCCCCAAACTTTGGGCACAATAGCTGGCTTATGAGGCCTTTATCACCCCTTGCACATACAATTAATGGCACCTGCAGATAGGCATAACAAGAAGATGAGAAGAACAGCATAGAGATGTACTAAAGAAGGCCATGGAGGTATTACATTTCCTTCCTGACCTGGCAGTGTGAAAGCAAATGAAATAATTGTGCTACGTCGGTGATGTAAACTGCATCATAGACAACTTTGATAATATCTGCTCCTGTAGATTGCAAATGCGCAACGATAGAGCTGAGGTCATCTTTCGAAGGGGTCGGTCCACCAATATGGCAGGAAACAATTACTTTGGTATTAGAGGTGTTTTTTGCATTTGATTCCTCCAAGAAATCTGAAACCACCTGAAACTCCAAGCAAAATTTCAATACCACATCAAAAGAACCATTTCAGTTTGACATGTTTGCCAAAATTTCTTGATCATAATCTGGTTCAAGATCGCTTCAAAACTCTAATCTAGAACTTCTACTTTATCAAAGACAATATAAAGTAATCTGTTAATGCGACTAAGATAATGTAGGTGTTGAGCATTGTACATTTCGAATAGAGTACTTTGGTTGTTTGTCTACTGCTTGCATGCTATCTAGTACAGATTTCATCAGACACTTTCAAACTTGAACTCAAATGCAAATCCCACACCCTAGATCAAAGTTAATAAAGGGAACCCCATTGCATAACTTCGATGACAAAGAAGAAAACATGCGAGTTTCCTAGACGAAACTATACAAAAAACCATGCATTTACCCGCTTAGGTCAGTACTATATGACTACAACTTGAACTACATAATCACCATATTGTATTGCAGGCATACATGATCAAATCATCTTAATAATCATTACTTCTTATAAAACAAACATAAGCTCTAATGAAATGAACATTGGTGAAGAGTAGAGTAGTACCTCAAGATCAACTTCTACGAACTCTGCATCTAAATGAAGAGCCGAACCAAGTACTTGATAGCAAGTTCTTTTCTTATGGGCATCACTAGATGGGTCAAGCCTGTGAAAAAAATTCAACAAGTTGAAGAAGATTCAGTTCACACAATTTATTTATTTTCTATGATATTTTACAGGTTTGTTGTTTAATTGTGGCAAATGGTATTAAAAGTCCAGAATTTAAACCTGCTGATAAAAAATTTAATTAAAAAAAATGTTGAATTATTGATAGAATTTCTATTTAATTTAGTACTATAGGCATAACCGAAGCCCGAGGGCCTTGATTTCTTTCAAACTTTTACGGTCAGCCTAATCCAACCCCACCCCATCCTTCAAAAGAAAATTCGAGCCTAATCCATACTTAATTAGCGCCGCTAAACAATGCAATAAACATGGTGATGCACCCCACAATAGAACTTTATGGAATCAATCGACACGAGCAAAAGAAGAATAATATATTAACTGATGGAAATAAAACCAAAAGTAGAGAGAAAACGTTTATTTTCTCTAAGATTTGTCGACATATAAAGTATTAGCTTGGCTCAACAAATCCAGAACACCATCTATGATCAATGATTATGCTCAATCATTTCTCTTAAGATATTTTATGAATAATTTTAAAAATGATTTGCACTATATGTTTCTCCAATTGGTCCAAGAGATCTAATAGAAAAATTTTCATGTATGGACCTTATGAAAGGAGAGCTACTTTGATATACATTATTATATTTTTCCTCTCAAACCATGCATCATATGTAACATATGTACTTTGGCCTATCTATCTAAAAATAATTGGACCTTATGATTTTGTTGTCCAAAGTCCAAACATGAATCACGAGTTAATTTGTCCACTTCCATTAGTGTTTCTAATGTTAATTTTAATTATAATCCACCAACTACTACTCTCAATCATGTCAATTGGTTGAAATAGGGTTTGAACCCTGGACTTGTGATTTCATTCGACATTGGACATGTAATTTCATCCGCCACGGACATATCATTGAGCTAGTAGTCCATTGGAGTTGAAAAATGTGCTTATGATGCAACACTTTTTTTTTAAGCATAAATTTCTTTTCTATGTGTAGTATTTCCTCTACAATTTTAAAGTATATGGTACTAAATATGGATAAATATATGTTAGATAAACAACAAATTCATTCTCTATCATAATTTCCACATGGTGCATTTGCATTGAGCACTAAATCTACATGTTCTCACCAAACTTTTCTGTCATGTTTCTTCACTGTGTCGCATTCCAAACTACCTCCTACCACTCAAGAAAAACTCAAGCAACCAATCAATCTCTACAAAAGTATTCAAGACTAAAATGCCTAAACAGAATGCCATTTGTGAGAAAAAATGAAGTTAAAAATTCAGCTCAAAGAGGTGTTGGAGAAGAAATACCTGAATGAAACAATCACAGGCAGAGTCCTCTGTTTAATGAGCTTTTCGACGTTGGAAGGCGACATCGACTCCGTGTGCAGCTCGACAAGATCGGCACCTTCCATCTTGGCCTTCTCCATGGATGAAAGAGTTTCTTCCAAGGTTGTACACTGCAATGTGGTACATATTAACAAATTGTTCTTGTTTGCCATGAAAGACCACCAACTCTTTAAGGAGAAAAATGAGAGAGGGAGAGTTGAGTGAGGCTTTTGAGTATTTGAGATGATGATTAAAATGGCAACTTTGGTTGCACCTAGAGCTATTTTTATATATAAAGATTGTGACATTTATTTCTTACAAGAATTTAAGTTGGTAGCAGTCAGAGCCCATCATGAAAGAGTTGTAAATAATGTTGTTTGTCATCTCTCACACTGCTACTATTCAATTCAATGGCTAATGCTACACTAATGGCATTCCATACACCTTTGGAGTAAGTCTAGTAAGTCACGTTTGTTAGTATTTTTGTTATTTTTTATTATTTTTTTTAAAACACAACCACAAACACTATCTATAAAAATGGTAGAAGTATAAAAAAAAACTAACAAACATGATTGGCTAGAATTGTTACTTAGTTTATGAACAAGTAGTAACACAATCTTTGGACACTTTATTCATGTCTCGTATAACCTGACTTTGGATTGGACATGAGATTGTCCCTGACTCATTAACGTATAATACAATGTATTGTCGAAATGTTTAGATTAGTCAATCAGGTTTATCAGATTAGTCGAGTTGGTCATTCAACTTGTTAGCCCACCATCAACCTTAACCCAAACTATGTGTTGTCCATTTTGCCAAAATCTCAAGTTAAGTGTGGGTTGAAATCGCTCGTAACCCTACCTCCAATTGTATTTTCTTTCTTTTTAGCATTAGCTTACTTGATCTCGCATGTCATGGATTGGTAAAAGAACAAAAAACAACGTAGTACAAGGATAACAATAGGTCAGGTATAAGGTTAGTATAGATTTAATAATCTACAAATAACTCGAAAGAAAAATTTTAAGTTGTTTTGTTTGGGTGTCTTTTTTGTGTCTTGTTTAAGTTTTTTTTACGCTTATACCCGAACGGTGTTGTGGTTGTGCTTTATGAGTAAAAAGTATAAGAAAATCAACCGAAACTCAACTCTTAATTTGTCGTTCATAAATTCATGAAATGAGATGATAAAGAAGAAACATCATAATCACATATAATGTTATGGGGCCTAAATAGAAATGGTAGAGTTATATTTTATGCCACATTTCTCATGGATCTTGGAACATGACAAATTTGAGAGCAGTGGAGTGAATCATGAAGGGATACGTACTCAACATTGACATGTGATAAGTGAAGTGAAGTGACTTATTTGGTGGTTGTTGGATCTGCCCACTTCACCTGTGGGTCAGCTTATGTCTCCAAATTATTGATTTATGAGCCCTTCTAAGGAGCGAGGGTGTGGGTAAGGGGCGATTCATCTTTCTCGAGATAAGTGATATCGCGTATTTTAAAGTAATTTTGCTTATCTCGATGTGTCACTCCCTAGAATTTCTGTTGATTTATTTTACAACTCTAGAAACTTAAAAGAGCCCTTCCAGGGAGCGAGGGAAAGAACGAGGGTATGGGGCACACCCATTCCCTTCGAGATAAGCAATGCCATGTATCTCGAGGTGGTTGTGCTTATCTCGAGGGGGATACACCCATCCTTCGCTCCCTAGAATTTTTGAACTTACCGACAAAACAATAGCCAAAAATTGAGGTCTCGATAATCAACATTTTTGCAGGACCTCGAAGCAACGATGCTTTGAGAGCTCACTTCATGGAGGGGTTTTACATAACCCAAACCTTTTCATAATGCCTAGGACTGATTTGAATCCTGGAGTTGCAAAAACTACTTAGAAAAAACAAAAATGCTAGAAAACCTAATTTAAACATTTAAAAAAAAAAAAATCCAAATCCAATCCATTCACAGCTCCAAATTAATGCCTTTTATAATATATTGTGTCAAATGCAATCAACTGTGACCTACTTGACTATCAAATACATCCTTTAACCAAAAAAAAAAAAAATTAATTAATTAAATTAAATTAATATTTTAAAAATTAAAATCTTTGAATCCGCAAAAAGTAAGAATATCATTTAGACATTTGTTTTTGGAAAGCGGGCAAGGATTTTGAGGATCTCCAAACTTTATATTAGTAATAATAATAATAATAAAGAACGATGAAGATTATATTTACTTTAATATTCACTCGTTACATCATTAACAACATTGAATTGCTTCAAAAATCCCAATGAATCATGTAATTACTTCTAATTTAATGGTCTCCAGGTTGGGAATAATCTTGCAAAATGGTCTGCTACATAAGTGGTTGTTTGATGCATTTGCCATAACTTTACTCTCTCATAAACACCAATCAATTTTTTAATCGCCCTTATGACTTGATTCATACATAATGTGAAGTCTAAGATGTAAGAGAAATCAACGTACAAAACAAAAGAGCAATGAACCCTGACAGAGAAACCATTGAATGTCAGCTCTAAACTAGTATCGATACAAGATTCCAATAGACATTTGCATCTTATATGTATTATCGTCATCAATTGCCTGAATTTAGGATTTGGCCTCTTGCTTCGAGAAAAATTTCGAGCAGTGTCTTTCTTAGGTGACTGAGTTGTGTTAACCTCATATTCATCTTCAATAGTGTTTTGACCCAACATATTTGCTTCTTTTTCCAATAGAACTTTTATTTTGGTGAGTTTTTCCTTCATCGTATCTCTGCCCAAACTTTTTATTGCTTCCTTCATAGCATTGCTAATTTCATTCTCATCATATTCTTCTATCATTTTCAAAAGATTTTTAACCTTAGAAAGGGATTGAGGACTTTCATTTATACCGTCAAAAGGAATGATTTTTGTTCATTTATGGATGAATAGGTAGAAACCATTTGGTTTGGAGTTCTTGGAGACTTTGTTTGTTATTATCTCCATCTTTCAGCAGTCATCTCCCGTCATACTTCAGTGACGTATTCTTCACAGCTTTGAACAATTTGTTCATTACCTGCAACCTCAGCTAGATGCTCATTTATCGCCTTATCGACCTCACTATTTGAATAATCAACATCCAAACAGTCTTAGCTTAAAATGTTTTAGCATATTCTTCCATGTTTCGACATATGTTTCTGCACCTTCCAACAAATACTCTGCCTCTATTGTGACTGTCTCGCCAGTCATAGGCTCCTTGAGCTTCAAATCAGTGTCTTCTTCGTCTTCCTCTCTGCCATCATTATCTGCGTATCACACCTCTTCAAGAGCACATTATCCACTTGCTGTGATGTTTCCCTAACATCAGTATTGCGGGGTTCACCTTGACTAGCTTCTTTGCCACAACTCTAAGCATAATTATTACTACTAGTAGCTTTACCCTCTCGCAAATTTCATCACCAAATGGTTTCCATTAGGGGTGGGCTTCCCATCCCGATTTTTTTTTTTTTGATCTTATTGGGATTGATCAATCTCATCCCGATCCCGTCTCGTCCTGATCTAAAGTGGGACGGGATCGGGATGGAGATTTTCCATCCCGCCCATCCTATCCCATTCCGAATTGATTTTTAAATATTTATTATTACTAATTTTAATATTATTCATGAAAATAATAACACATGGATTCTATTATAGTAAAAACTATATTCGTGAAAATAATAACATGTGTATTCTATTATAGATAAAACACAAGTTTTTTCCCCCCTTAACCCCTCTCACCCCAGATATCGCCGGCTAGGTTCGACCCTGTGACCTTTTTTAGACCATCCGCCACTGCTCAACCATTGAAATAATGTTTATTTACAGGAAACTCAATTTACTAAATCTTTCTTATAAAAGTTCACATTCTTTTTATTCGTAGCAAAACATATTCATATATACAATCATATGTATCTGTCATTTCATATAAGTACTGGTAAAGCTAATACAATTATTTACATTTAAAAACAAAAAATAACATCAATGTGAAAATAAACAAAATATTTTATTTCCTATTGATCATGTCCCGTCCCGAACCCCTGTGGGATGGGACGAGGTCGAAATGAGGTTTATCACGTCCCGATCCCGTCTTGACCCCAAACAAACGGGGTGGGATAGGGATGAGGTCATTCCCGTCTCGTGCCCACCCCTAGTTTTCATTGATTAAAAAAAGTTAAGTTGGTGTTACATCTTTTAGATTGGTGTAACATGGTCGAAGTATATCAAAATGTTGGTGCAACAAAGGGTTAGTTCAACCAAGCCAAATAGTCGAGTACACGTAGCTACTCCTATTATAAAATAACTCAAAACAAAGTGTCATACCTCGCCACTCGTGACACAATATGCAAAATGCATAAACAATCAAAACTCGGTGATAGTGCAATTTTTCATTTGAACTTTAAGCAAAATGGAGATGCAAGGGATCAAACACTGTACATCTCGCATGAAAAGCGAACGCTCTACCATTTGAGCTACATCTCCAAAACAAAAAAGCTCATAAGAAAACATTTTATTTTATTTTAAAGAAAATAATTATTTTTGTAAATTTTTAGATGTATAGCTTGGATTCGAATGCAATTTTTTAGTAGTTACAGCCACTTACATTTTTTATTTTTATTTATTAACGCTCTTAAACTAGAAAATTTCATCACCAATTGGCTTTCAATGATTAAAAAAAGGTAAGTTGGCGTTACATCCTTTAGGTTGGTGCAACAAGGTCGAAACATATCAAAACATCGATGCAACAAAGGATTGATCCAATCGAGCCAAATAGTCGGATACACGTAGCTACTCTTATTATAAAATAACTTAAAACAAGGTGTCAAACCCCGCCACTCGTGACACAATAATGCAAAATGTAGAAACAATTAAAACTATGTACGTTCGCAAAAGTGTAATGGAGATGCAGGAGATCAAACCCTGTACCTCTCACATGCAAAGCAAGCACTCTACCATTTGAGCTACATCCCCAAGACACAAGCTTGTTAAACAACAATTGTTTTTAAAATTTAAAGAAAATGATTTTTTTTGTAATTTTTTTAGATGTAGAGATTAGGTTCAAATGCATTTTTTTAATAGTTGCAATCACTTGCATTTTTTTTAATTTATTTATTAATGCTTCTAAACTTGAAAATTTCATCACCAAATGATTTTCATCAATTATAAAAATGTAAATCTTTTAGGTTGGTGTAACAAGTCAAAACATATCAAAATGTCGATGCAACAAAGCGTTCATGCAACCGAGCCAAATAAATGAGAAATAAACAACCTAATAACTACTCTGTACATGCATTAGACCAATCTACACGACTCTTAAATAAAATTGAGATTGAACAAGGTTTTTAGCGTGAAATATTCCTTGACCCACTCAAAAAGTTTATTTTTTAGCCCAAAATCACTAGGGACTGATCCACGATGCAACTGATAAATATACACTGATCATCATGTTACTTGATCCAGAACTTCCTAAAGGAAAAACAACTTGAAACCAAACAATGATGCATCAATACTTACATTTTCTTACTCTTCCTCTATTCTTCGAGTTATCAAATGAATTGCTGCATTTGCTGATGAAAATGCTCCATGAAAGCTTTCCTGGTAAGAGACAGATTCCAAATCCCTTGCCATCTTTAATAAGATCAGACCCAAATCACCTTGTTTTGCTA
The DNA here is from genome assembly GCA_963556465.1 of Berberis vulgaris. Taxonomy (NCBI): domain Eukaryota; kingdom Viridiplantae; phylum Streptophyta; class Magnoliopsida; order Ranunculales; family Berberidaceae; genus Berberis; species Berberis vulgaris. Next base: position 77,577,298 of record OY747133.1, read on the forward strand.
CCAAAGATTCATAGTATGAGCGTGCAGCGACGGAACTGATTTCTATATTGGTTGCTTCAGGGCAGTACTCTTCATCCAACCATTTGTGCAAAGTTACTCTAAGCCACTCTGATTCCTGTAGACCTATGCGTGTTATTGCAAAATGAATGAACTAGTCCTGACAACATAAATTAAATATAAACAATGAACTGGTTCTGCCTGGTTATATGTACTAACCTGTGTTCATATATTTGTTCAAAGAAAGTTGTATTATCCAATACTCGATCTCAAATGTTTATTAATTGGTATTTAAAACTGCTACTACCACAAATATATATATATATAAATGAATTCAAAACTAGATCCCTTAACATACTCGATGAACAAAAATAGAAACAAGAGAGCAAGTTGAAGAGACATTGTCAAATGAAGTAAACAATTCAACAAATATCAACCCTTGAAGCTCCTGTGTGGTTCTTTACATAGTTCTTTAAATAGCTAGCAAGTTAATTTACCAAGCTGACTAAATCACAAATTATCACCAAACAACTCCCAACAAACTTGTTAGCATGGATACAAAGTAGATGGTATTGTTTCATGGCTTTCTATGACTAATAATGTATTCATAAGAATCCTTTAAAATCTACAAAATTCATGAAATTTAAAATCTTTCAGAGTTCATTCAAATCCCTAATTGAATACACCCCATAAATTGTTACAAACGGCTTTAAATTATCCTCCATCCAATTTTTTTTTAAATAAACCCAACAACCTTATCTTTAACATGTATCTCTCCCTTCCTTAATTCCCAACTCACATCCTTTTACAAAACAAGGAAACTATGTAGAGCACTAAAGATTGGGGAGTTAACATAAAAAAGCATGCACATCATTGCAATCGACAATTGATAACACTCCATGGAGGAGGACCAATTAGCAAAACTATAATGGATTCAACGAGAAGTAGGGTTGTTCATGGATCGATTTAACCTAAAACCGCAAACTAAACCATATCGACCGATTTGACAGAAATCCAAACCTAATTGAACCGATGGTGTTATGAAACCGAACCGAAATAAGATACCGACAAAAATTATGTTAAAAACTGATATAATAATATATAAACTAAATATATGCATTGGTTTCGTTCGGTTTCCCCGGTGTTTTTAACCAAAAAAGGAAATTAGAACCGATTACTTTGGTTTCAAGATATTTCAAACCAAACTGCATCGAAACTTAAACAAATTGATCGGTTTAGTCGGTTCATTCTGTTTTTGTTCTGCCCTAACGAGAAGGGCTTTTCACGAAAAATTAAAAAAAAAAAATCACTTATTACAAAAATTAACCATTACAAAATTCTAATGGAGATGCAGGGGATCGAACCCTGTACCTCTCGCATGCAAAGCGAGCGCTCTACCATTTGAGCTACATCCCCTTGACATGCAATTCAAAACAAAATTAGTGAGAATATTGATGTACTATTCTCACTAATGGTTTTTTTTTTTTTTTTGTAGAATTATCTTTCGACTGTTGCTAAATAACACCACCACCTTTCTGAAAAACACCATCAATATAAACAAAAAACTACCTCTCTTCTCCTCCATTAATCACCACCACCACTCCACCACCGCCAACTCTCATCCTCCCTCCCTTCACCACCACCCTGCCACCTATCATCCCTCTCCTCCTCTCTTTTTCTTCTTCTTCTCCTATCTCTTCCTTTTCTCCTCTCTCTTTTCCCAAGCACCACCACCACCATTATCGGTCCACGGTGGCAGGGAGTGGCGAGGCAAGGTGGTGGTGGGGTTGGCCGGGTGGTGTTGCTTTGGCAAATAGAGAAGAGAAGGTGAGGGTGGGTGGTAGTGTCCTTTAGCAAATCCAGAAAAAAGTGAGATGGTAGGTTCTTAGCAACGTACTTATCTTTCACATACTCTGGCTGGAAACATTATCTTAAGCTATGTGTGCATGAAAATAAATAGGAGGAAAGAAAATCAATTCCATTCATGTGGAAGCTTTTATTGTTTTTTTTCATTGTGATTGTGAAAAACTAATATTCAAATGATCAAATATAGGTCAGGTAGTTGTGTATTTAAAGTAGAGGTGGCAGAGGATGATTGTGGTTTTGGAGTCTTGAAATCAATTGGAGTTGAAGTAGAGTATTAGGGCAAGTGAATCAGAGTGCGAAAACATGTCTTCCAAATTGGCAAAATCATGTTATTGTGGAGAATTTTGAGCTAATAACCAAGCAAACATAAATTGTTACTACAAATTTCTAGCAAAACGGCAGGAAAGAATGAAATTAGAGGTTATGGATAAGAGGGTGATCTAAGTCGAGATATGGACACCTCAGTCTATTGTAGTCCACACACATATATAATCAACAACTAAACAAAGCATCAATGGAGTTAGCTAATCAAAGTGGTTGGAGAGAATTTTAGTTACCTGGAGTGCCTTGGAAGGGAACAGCCAATTCTCCGGAACGCGAAGGTCTTGAACATGATCACCATCTTCTTCTTGTTCATCAAAGCTTTTGGGATTTGAGACAGAAAATTGGGTTGAGATGGAGGATGGGAATTTTGGAGAGACATTAAAGGAAGGTTGCCTAATGGAAGAAAAAGTGAGTAGAATTGGATATGAAGATTTGGGTGCAATTGGTAGTAAGGTTGGTAGAGTAAATGATGATGAGGCCATAGTTCTGACTTCTGAGTGTGAGTGAATAATTCCACACGACACCTTAATGATTGGAGCTTGGTGGATGGTATCATTAGGTTATGGATTTGAACCTAGCTTGTGACATTTTTACCAGTTTATGATACGTTGATCGATTTTGGTTGGGTTCTGAGATCCTATATGGTGTGTTGACCAATTCTGATCTTTAATGAGTTATGGGATCCTATATGGGGTCTTTCAAAAAAAAAAAAAATTCCAGCACATTAAGGGTGAAGAGATTGAGATGATCTTGATTTTTTTTTTTTTATTCTTTTTTTTCTACAACAAAACCAACATGTATGTATAATTTGGGAGTCAAATGTATGACACTTTAGTGATTTAGCAGTGGGGGATGATATAAAGACTTACTTATCAAAGAAAGCTAGTCAACCTTGCCCACAAAAGACTTACTTAGACTTTGGAAAACTAAGCAAGCTAAGAACACACAAGAGAGTTTAAGAGAACTAGAACTTATATTGCTTGAATTCTCTGAGGTGATTACAACAAATGAGGCCTTAGCCTATTTATACAACTCCACCTCTTAAATGGACGGTGGTGATCAATTTGATCTAACGGTCTACAATGAACTTCTACACACTTCCTTAGAAATATCTAAGGACTAAAATCCTATGGAACTCTAGGAAATTTTATGGGAGGTTCTAGAGAACTCTCTCTAGAACAATGTGGAATACTCTACATTATTTACACTTGCCAACCTCACTTGGCTAGGCAAGAAGATAGTTGTGACATTCTCCCCCACCTAATCAGGCGACGTCCTCGTTGCCTTCAAATCCTCGTACGCTTTGATTTGCTACTTGAATTGCCACAAATGTTGGATTAGCTCCCAGCTAGCTTCACTTTCTGGCAATCATTTCCACTTGACGAGTAGCTCATGTGTGGGAGGTTGGTTGGAATGACGCACCACACGATCTGACAAGATAGTCTCTGGTTCCTTGTCATGTTGGATCATCATGCCCATTAGTGCTCTTTGTGAAACTCCTCTGTTTGGATCATCCTGATCTTCCTTATACAGTTTCAGTAGGCTCACATGGAAGACTGGATGAAACTTGATCATCGGCGGCAACTCGACCTTGTAGGCTTGCTTTCCCACTTTCTTGACTATGGGGAAAGGACCCTCATATCTCCTGATAAGGCCACGATGCAGTCCAGAAAGTCTGGCATGAGCATGCATCTTGACAAGCACAAGGTCTCCAACTTGGAACTCTCGAGGTCGTCTCTTCTTGTCGGCCCACTTCTTCATCCTCTTGGATGCCTTCTCCAGGTAAGCTCGAGCTTCATCAGCTTGATCATTCCATCCTTTGGCAAACTTATAGGCTGATGGACTCACTCTAATGTAGCTAGTGGCAATAGAACTCGGGGTCATAGGTTGTTGTCCCATGACAATCTCAAATGGGCTACGACCCGTCGCTTCACTCACTCTTCTGCAAGTTGAAAGAGAATTGGGCAACATCTAGCAACTTAGCCCAATCTTGCTGGTTGGCACTCACATAGTGCCTAAGATATAACTCCAGCAAAGCATTCATCCTTTCCGTTTGACCATCCGTTTTAGGATGAAAGCTAGTAGAGAAATTAAGGTCGGTACCCAACAACTTGAACAACTCAGTCCAAAATTTTCCCGTGAACCGAGCATCCCGATCACTGATGATAGATTTGGGCACACCCCAATACTTCACCACATGTTTGAGGAATAATTGTGCGGCTTGCTCGGCTGTACACTCCTTGGGTGTGAGAATGAAGGTGGCATACTTCGAAAATCTGTCCACGACCACAAGTATCCAATTGCAACCTTCTGATGCGGGCAACCCAACTATGAAATCTAAGGAAACACTCTCCCAAGGTCTCTCTGGGATGGGGAGGGGTTCAAGTAAGCCGGCAGGTGACTGTTGCTCCACTTTGTCTTGTTGGCATACAAGACAAGTCTTCACATATGCTTCGATATCATCCCTCATATGTGGCCAATAATAGGAATCTTCCACAAGAGCAAGAGTCCGATATATACCTGGATGTCCCGCCCACTTGCTATCATGGCATTCTTTCAAGACTTCCTTCCTTAGGTTGTCATGAGGTGGAACATAGATTCGCCTTCCCTTAGAGTATATCAAGTCGTTCTCCACCCAAAATCGTCTTGTCTCCCCATCTTTGACAAGAGCTATGATGGTTTGAGCCATGGAATCATGTGCCAATCCTTCCTTTATGCGTCATTCAAGTTGCTTTGAGGTTGACTTATGTCAGCAAGTTCTCCTTTTCTACTCAAAGCATCCGCAACAAGATTAGTTTTGTCAGGCTTGTACTCCAAAGTGTAACCGAACTCTGCTAAGAAATCTTGCCACCTAGCTTGTTTTGGTGTGAGCTTCTTCTGTGTCTGGAAGTAGCTAGTGGCAACATTGTCGGTCTTGACCACAGATTTGCTCCCAAGCAAGTAATGTCGCCATGTTCGCAGGCAATGCACAACCACAGACATTTCCTTCTCTTGTACTGTGTATCGTCTCTCAGTATCATTGAGCTTCCTACTTTCAAAGGCAATAGGATGCCTTTCTTACATCAATACCCCACCAATAGCAAAGTCGGAAGCATTCGTATGTACCTCAAAAGACATGGAATGGTTGGGAAGTGCCAACACCGGTTCTTCCACAATTGCCTTCTTCAATCCTTCGAAAGCTTGTTGGCATTTTGAACTCCAATCCCAACTTCGTCCCTTCTTGAGCAAGTCCGTCAATGGAGCGGCTATGGAAGAGTAGCCTTTGATGAACCTTCTATAATAGTTCACCAAGCCAAGGAAAGATCTTAACTCGGTGACTTTGGTCGGTGGTTCCCATTCTTGGATGGCTTGTACCTTGGACTTGTCCATACGAAGCTTGCCCTTGCCAATGATATGACCCAAAAATGTCACCTCCTCTTGGGCAAATGAGCACTTCTCCTTTTTGACATAGAGCTCGTTCTCCTTCAAGGTTTGGAACACCTGCCTCAAGTGATCCACATGTTCCTCCAATGTCTTACTATAGATCACAATGTCATCAAGGTACACAACTACGAACCGATCAAGGTAAGGAGCTAGTACCTTATTCATTAGAGTGCAAAATGTGGCTGGCGCATTAGTTAAACCAAATGGCATGACTAAGAACTCGTAAGACCCGTACCTTGTAACACATGTCGTCTTTGGTTCATCTCCTTCGGCTATGCGGACTTGATAGTATCCCGAGCGCAAGTCAAGCTTGGTAAAATACCTTGCATCACCAAGTTGATCAAAGAGATCCGCAATAAGTGGAATCGGGTACTTGTTCTTGATAGTGACCTTGTTGAGTGCCCGATAGTCAATACAAAGCCGTAGGGATCCATCATGTTTCTTTTGAAATAAGATCGACGCGCCATATGGAGCTTTGGAGGGTCGGATATAACCAGCATCTAGTAAATCCTTCAATTGTCTTCTTAACTCCTCGAGCTCAGGAGGTGCCATACTATAAGGAGCAAATGCGGGTGGTTTTGTTCCAACTTCTAACTCAATAGCATGATCCATCTCTCTCCTTGGTGGAAGCTTCTTAGGAAACTCGGCAGGCATAACATCCTTGTACTCCTTGAGAACATCTTGGACGGCCTTAGGTACATTCACCTCTCTATCCATGGGACCTTCGTCTTCCTTGAGGGTAGCCAAGTAAGTAGGCTCATTCCTCTTTACTCCTTTAGAAAGTTGGAGAGCGGACACCATTCTCTCCTTACTTATCTCCCGTACCACGGGCACAACACAAGGTTGTCCCTTCTCCATGATGCACATGGTGTTGGCATATGGGACTAGGAATGTTTTCACCATGTCCAAGAAATCTATACCCAAATAGAACTTGTGATCATCAATTGGAGCAATAATTATGTCGACTTTACCTCGCCATTGTCCAAGCCGAATATCGGTGCCACGAGCTATTCCTTCAATTGGGAGACTTTTAGCATTGACTCCCTTGATATATCTTTTCTCCTTCGTATATGATAGGCCAATTTCTTCAGCAAGGTCTTTGGCCATGTAGACTGTGTCGGCTCCGGTATCCACCATGGCTTTCAAAGTCTTGTCCCCGATCTCGGTCTCCACGTACATCCTTCCACGTGGTTGTTCTTTGACCTTAGCTTGAATGGCACTTAGGAGATTCATTGAGGAGATCCTCCTTTCCTCCTTTGCTTCTTCCTCCATGACAAGCGCGGCAAGTTTTCCCCGGTTGGGACACTCAAATGCCCGATGGGATCCACTACATAAGAAGCAGGATATCTTCTTGGGTGATCCATCTATTTTCTCATTCCCCTTGTCTTTGGAGTACTTGTGTTCCTTGGAGGACTTCTCTTTGTCTTCCCCACCTTTGCCGTCATTATTCGGCCTTTTCCCTTGTCCCTTGGATGAGTCCTTTCTCTTGAACTCAATCAAGGATTCGACCGCAGCCATAGCCGTTGCAATGTCTTGCACACCTCGCCTCTTCAATTCCAACTTGGCCCAACCTGTTAGGCCATCAAGAAAGCTAAACAAAGCATCATTTTCTCCCATGTCAGGAATCTCCAAGAGCAACTCCGAGAACTCCTTCACATACTCCCTTATGTGGCCTTCCTTATGTTGAAGGCGACGAAGCTTGGCCCTAGCTTCGTTTTCGGCATCCTCCGGGTAGAATTGTCTCTTGAGTTCCTTCGTGAATTCTTCCCAAGTGTCGATGGTGCACAATCCTTTCTTGACATCATCGGACCTTCTACGCTTGCAAACTGTAGCAACATCATTTAAATATAAGGAGACACTTCGTACCTTTGATGCTTCATCTATTATGCCAACCGCATCAAAGTAGCGCTCCATGTTCCACAAGAAGTTGTCGATCTCCCTTGCACTCCTTGCCCCACCATAGGCCTTAGGTTTGGGAGCTTCGACTCTGTGGGTGATTGTCCCTGGTGTAGTCCCACCATTGGCTACCACAGCCATACACACACTGAGTTGAGTTTCTAGCTTCCCAACTCTTTCCCTGTAAGCATACATCTCCGCATCTTTGGCAACAATTTGGGCTTCAAGGGACTCGATCTTCTTGGACACCATGTCAACTACTACGTTCAAGGCTCCTTGCATCTCTTCCCGGAGCTCTTGGTCCTCCCCATTGGACGCTTGCCCCTCGATGCGTTGGTCCATGTCTTCGACTTTTTCCCTCAAGTCGGACATGGTGGCACACAACTTAGCCAATCTTTCATCCATCGCAGCGATCATGTCCTTGCGGACTTTCCCACCTTTGTCGTTGTTGCCAATTGCTGGGTTGTTGACCTCTGATGACATTCTCTTGTGTAGGATGATTTCACCAACCTTGCCAAACTTTGCTTTGATACCAACTGCCACGGGCTTTCTTTTCACAAGTACTTCCCGTGCGGCATTAGCAAACTTTGCCCCGACTTATCAAAGAAAGCTAGTCAGCCTTGCCCACAAAAGACTTACTTAGACTTTGAAAAAACTAAGCAAGCTAAGAACACACAAGAGAGCTTAAGAGAACTAGAACTTGTATTGCTTGAATTCTCTGAGGTGATTACAACAAATGAGCCCTTAGCCTATTTATACAACTCCACCTCCTAAATGGACGGTGGTGATCAATTTGATTTAACGGTCTACAATGAACTTCTATACATTTCCTTAGAAATATCTAAGAACTAGAATCCTATGAAATTCTAGGAAATTTTATGGAAGGTTCTAGAGAACTCAGGTTCTAGAGAACTCTCTCTAGAACAATATGGAATACTCTACATTATTTACACTTGTCAACCTCACTTGGCTAGGCAAGAAGATAGTTGTGACATTTAGGAGATGGAAGCCTAAGCAAAACATGTGTTTTCATCACCAAATACATGCTAAACAATTGAGTAGAAAACCCCTTGCCGTTGGTCACTCTATAGAACTGGGAGCCTGAAGTTTGCAAACGAGGGAGATGGTATAGCTGAGCGGTGCTCGGCATTGTCAGTGTTACGCTTATCTTCTGTTGAAAAAAGAGTTTCATTTGCCATCCATGACTGTTGATGCTATAGGTGAAATATGTCAACCTGTAGGCATCAATGTGCAATGAAATTTGGATTTACCATTCTGCAATGATCGACCATCAGTCAGTCCCTCGTTGACAGTCCATCACATGAATACTAATGTACTAGAAAAGTAGGGTACTAGCGACAACTTTACATGGTATCAATTTCAACCACAAATCTTAAAATCAAATAAATGAAGTTACCAAGAAACGCTAGCTACAATCATTCAATACCAAAGTACACCATCCAGATCACATTATTCTGGCAAATTCTGCACTCTTGTGAGTAGTAAGCCAACTTCAACCTCGTCATACCTTAATTTCTACCTTTACATGGATCTGAATCATCAATTTCATTGCTAAAAACAGGTTTAAAGAAAAAGAGCAAAAGCCAAGCCGAAAAGGCAGATCAATTCAAAGCAAGAACATTTGGACTAAAAGTAGAATTCAAATTGCATATTTATCATCTACAACTGTCGAAGAATGTTCATTACATATACGGGTGTCACTTTAGTTAAACCCCCATACATAAAGTTCCAGGGACCATTGCATTACAATCTAGAAACAAACCAAGAAACAAACAGTGATGCATCACCATTAAAAAGTCTAACCTCTAAAATAAACCAACAACAGACTTGCATAGAAACAGTAAAGCAACTTAATGTCTACACCACATGCACTACTGACGTGTGCTATCCTAAACCTATATATAGACTTCCTAAAACATGCAATGTAACATTTTACTCAACTGAGATAGTGGATTAGAAACTACTGGACCACATCAACATTATGGCGGTATCGGCTGTGGTGGACACCGGATCAGCTTTTCAACTTCTTCCTTTGGGCAAATGTGTAACTTTCGCACCGTGGAAAGAAATTCCCTGCATTCACAAAAGAATATCAGCATTAACCAGATTAAATCAAAAAATTCTTAATTGACGTGTTTAAGAGGTTCTGGTACGTAACTCCCATGGTAGATCTCCAATCAGTATTGATTTGCCTCCTTCGTCTGTCTGTACTACATGCCAACCGTTGCTCCACTCCATTAATCCTCCCCCAAAATCAAACATCAGATCAAGCTCAGCTATTAGCTCATCATACCCAGTGAACCTCATGAGGTCAACAGATCTTCCAAGAGCCGTCCCAAACTTACGGACCTGAACACAAATAGCATACTTGTAAGTGCTCATATACAATATGATACACGACTTGACAACATTAGTTATATAGTTGCATGGAAATAAATTCATGAAGGGAAGGAAAATGTAAATATATTTAGCATCTATATTCAACCTGCAGGTTGAATCCTTGTGCAAGTATTGCATATTACATTGAATATAATAAATTATATTTCGAGAACTTGCTGCTCTTGTCACCTTAGTGCAAGTTCGGAAGGTCGACAAACAACTGTTGCAGTGCTTCTCCGAACTACGAGACCCATTTGAATCACATTGATTCAACGTCTTGGATGAGCCTGAAAGCTTTTCATTGTCTGGATCTGATGATGCTGGAGTGACGGTTGAATGACCTTGAACTGCAATGGAAGTGGTAGCACCCAATGATGTAGGCTGCAGTGAGCTTTTAACTAAATCAACACCGAAAAGCATACAAGTGCCACTCTTTGAATGATCTACCAATGAACCTACTACTGCCTTGTGTTTAGGAACCTTGTAATTGATGGAATCAGCATTAAACCACTTTTTGTAAACTCCCTCATCAGTGCTCATCCAATGAGTAGAAGAAAGTGGTGGCAAATAGCAAGTTCCATTTTCCAAAACATCCGGAATGATGAGGGAGTTGGGTACCACGTTGGCGTGATATGGTGAAAAAGGATCAGGCATAGAGTATAGCTGGTTCTCCAGTCCCGAGTGTGTCTGACCCAACTTCAAAGTTGGCGCATGAACCCGCTGTGGCAATAGTAGTTCAGGTACATTTCCTGGTTCTTTAAGGGACGGTGCAGGAACCCAATGTAGCAATTGTAGTTTTTGTGCATTTGCTGATTCATTAGCACCTGGAGCGCTGATTTCTTGACCTTGCAAGACCTTGAACTGTCTTTGAAGTGGCGGTCCAGGCTCCATTGGCACATGAAGCAAGTCTAAAATGTAGAATCGAACCAGACCAATCAAATATACATATGATGCACCAATTAAACTCTCCAAAGGATTTTCTTTTCCATGAATGAAAAGCAGGAAAATGTACTAACCATCATTTATCAATAAAGAAGATTCAGGAGATGATGATGATGATGAATGACGGGCACGAGCTCTCTTTGGCTTGGGTAGAAATTTAGAGCTCGTCATGTTCGTGGTCTCAAGCAGCTCAATTTTCCATGGAGACACTCTTTCGGGGAGCACAAGATTAGAAGAAGTTTCATCCCATTGAACCTAAATTGTTAATGGATGAATGCATAGAACTTAAGATGATCATTCATAGTGTACAAGAATCAAAATAGCTTCCATTTATTAAAGGTACAATCTTGTTACCTTGAGACTTCTCCATTTTGAACCAGGCCACCTATATTGATCAACATCTTCTGTACCAATTATGGTACCTGCAAGTCTGGCATGGAAAAACACGGAGTTCTTATTTAGAGAGCTGTTCAACTAAAAATCGAACTAGAAGATTGACAAGGACTTAATTGACCTATGTTCTGCACATTCTTCTCCCTCAAACTTCATTCTGAACCTCGTTCCAACCGAATAAACAGTTTTAATTGACTTCATGTATTGAACATATGGAACTATGAACTCAGATGGGCTTGTCCTGAGCAAGATACAAAACATAAACTGTTTGGTGAACATTTCACTATTTCAAATCATGTTGTCCAAGTAAATATGGAATTACTCCACAAGTATAACATTGAATCACATCATGGCGTCCATGTAATTATGAAATAACTCCACTAGTATAACACTGAATGCAAACACAAAATTAGGAAGAAATCAAAAGAAATATGCAAGCATCATCTTTGCAAACCTAGGCTGATAGTACACAGTGAACATGGTCCCAGTAGATATAGCATGAGTAGCCGTGGCAAGTATACCAAGTTGCATGCTATGGCTAGATAGGACAGATGCAGAAGAATTCTTATGTGGCTTCATAGCTCGACGAACCCCAACCCGAAGCTCTCCATTTTTCCCTCTGTAAAACAAACGACCATCAAGTTTCGCAAACAAAATAGCTACACATGCAAACAACCAACACTGCACAATATTAAGATCTCTCACTATGTCACATTGGGTGCGTTTTTGTTTATGTGTGTCTGAGAGGAGGAGTGAGAACAACCTAAGAAATATAAAAGTATCGCCTGCAACGAGCTTTTTTGAGCTAACAAATGTACTCCAACCACTTGTCAGCAAGTGCCGCCTCGGGTGACCTACAATTTAGGAATAAAGTGGGAATATTCAAAAGAACTGTATTTAGAATGCTAGGCATAGATTTGAGAAACCAAGAACAGGTTCATCTGAAGAGAACTACTTGTCAAACAAACTCAAAACTAATCCTGCAAATGGTGACGAGTTCAAACATGCTGATTTGCTTTATGCTGCATATCTATATGCCCTTATTCACTGATACCAAACTCCAAAAGTATGATAAAGCTAATGTAAATCTCACCGCGGAAAATATGGCGGAAGCGCCACTCAGCTCCATGTAAGTCCTTCGCCACCAAATCCTGAGATGGGATTGGCTGAGACATATCCTAAAGCAAGAAATTACAAGATTAGCCATTCTGCAACCTTGCACGATAACTGAGAAACCAAAGGATTGCACAAGCACAGACGTAACTCATGTCCTAATGCAATAAGCACTCTCTCCTTACATAACTAAAGTTCACGGTAAAATCTTAATATTATTCTAATGACCAATAGAAAAACATAAAGAGATACGCACCAGAGGAGGAAGGCATTCATCAGCATGTCGCTTATGGACAGAAAATCCGCCATGCGTACTTGTATCTGATGTAGTGAGTATTTTGGAAAATGAGTATGCATGGTTCTTCTGCGGCTGAACCTGAAAATTTCTCTGATCCACATTTTGCTCGTCTTGCTGTGAGGAAATATATTCACAACTCTTAACCGAATAAAAAAATAATCTAACCACTAGAAAGCAAAAATACACCAGTCTCTACTAGCTAGTCAACAACTAACCTTTGTCTCCGGAACCAACGTTACTTGTGCATACACCTCATCTGTATCTAGTTCAGCCTGAAAAATACATTTAGGAAACACTAAATTTTTATTTTACCGAAAATACTCCTCAAACAAACAACATGAACTACACAAATAATAGCGATATATGGAGAGAACTAGATTTATATTTACCATGAGTTGAACATTCACAACTCTGCAAAGGATCTCAGAAGGCAAACTGTACTTTGGCACTTCAGATATATTTTCTTGATTTGCGAATGCTTCAACCTACAAAGAACCCAATAAAATGGTTTGCGGTTGGGAACAAAAATAAAAGTTCAGAAAATGTATACTATCAAATTGGTACCTAAATTGAATATTCCTAAACACCATGTCATTAAAGCATGACATTGAAATAATCTAAGGGGAGCTTAATACCTGTTCCAAGTGACCTTGGGGAAGATAAAATACCATCTCCCCTGCCTGTGGGGTAGTAACGAGAGGACCAGCACACGCATGCCATAGTTCAGTATATACACCATCTCTCTCACCTGAGAAAAAATACCAATCAATGGTATTATGAAGAAACTCAGGAGATTCAAGAAAGAAATTAGGATACCCCTTTCCTTTCTCCAACCACTTTAATTGGATTCAAAAGGTACTTGAAACCCAATCACAAACACCCATAAAGCTACACAAATCATGAACCCCATTAAGGAAAATAAATCAAGAAACAAACAAAATTAACATTCTTGTTAATTTCTAAAATGTCCACAAAAGAGGTAGAGAAAATTAACATTGATTCATAACTTAGAAAGAAATTTGAAAACCTATTGTAAATCTTCAGTTTCTTAAGCAAAATTTAAAACTAAATTGGAAAATCAATACCCCTCTCCCACCAATCATAAGTTCAAGCTTAAAGCAGAACTCCCAGTAAAACAAACATAGAAAATTTGACTTTCTGCACATAATAGTAATAAGAAAATAGAGGATACCCATTTGCCCCCCAAGCACAGAACACCACTTTCCACCTCTCACAAACTAAAGTAACCCCCAGAAGATGTTATTCTAAATGTGCGACAATACAAGAATACAATCTCCATTTCCAACCCAAAATTTTAAATACACTTCGAAATTCCTAAGTTTCTCCACCAAAGTATATGTTAAAATAACACCCCATTTTGTCTCCCAAGCACAGAACAAAACTACACTAAAAAATCTCCAAACAAAGCAATAAACAATACAAACTAAGTCAACAACATAACAAACAATAACAAGAATCACCAACATAGACAAGTAGAAAGAAAGGGTAAGGGTACCTTGGTTTGTAAGGCAAGTTTCCTCTACTGAACCCATCTCTTTCTCTCACTCACTCTATAAACAATGGAACAGAAGAAGAAGAAGAAGATAAAACCCACTAAGGAAAATCAGGTGATCTACTCTGTCTCTCAATGTGAAGTGAGGGTGGGGTCGTCTTTCTATCTTCCCTAAGTCAAGGGTACCCTTTATATCACACTATCTCTCCCTACCCTTCTTTACGTGTAACGTTTGAAGGTTGTTTTAGTAACGCTTGTTTAAATGATAGATAGATAGATAGATAGAGAGAAAGAAGAAGCAGTAGTGATGAACAAGGAGATGAAGAAGAGAGAGACCCCTTTTTTGTACGTCACTCACGCTTTGCTTGTAAAGCCAAAAAAAAAAAACACAGTGAGAGAAAACAGAAGAAGAGAGAGAAACAGGGGAGGTGAAATATCGGGTCAAGTTGTCGGGTCAACCCGTAAAACACGCAGTCGGTCTCTAGAACCACGAGTTTATTTTTTGAACGCTGCGCGCGTACTTTGTTCCTCCTCTCATTCCACCACACTATGCAATTATTGTTGCTGTTTTACGATTTTGCCACTTTCTTTTTCAGCTTTGCAGCTCTTAACCTAACCATGGTTAATTTTGGCCGGCCGATTTGTTTCACTCTTTCTTGTTTTCCATCACTAGAATCGTGGATTTTGGTAATTTTTTTACAATTTCCTAATACATAATTATGTCACATTTTTATTGTGTGGAAAATACAAATGTGTTTTATGAAGAAGTTGCTAATGATAGAACCGTAGGATCCATTAGGGAATGGGCAAAAGTAGGTTAATATTTACTCATCCCAAGTGTAAATTGATATTGCCTCATTGTATTAAGGTTATGTCATATCGTTTTTGATGGTTGTGTAAGTACATCAATTCAATGCTATAAAGTAGAATAGTTTAGAAGGTTAACTTAGAAGGAAAAAAAAAATATGTTGTTAATGTATAATTATTTGAAAATATTAGAAAATCAGATTTTTACAATCAGGGTGATATAGTGTAATTTTGAAAGAATGATGAAATTTCTAAAGTGTTTATGTATATTTTGAGGTTGTAAAAAACTTATTTTTATGATGTCACATCATCCTGATTGTAAAATCTGATTCCCTAACCTCACTCATAAATATTGGGGCAATTGACCAGTGAATGTAGTCGAGATATTGAGTCGAACAAAGGAGCAAAATGTAGGGGTGGGCATCCGATCCCGCGATCCCGTTCCCGTCCCGATTTTTTCAGGTCTTAATGGGATTGAATAATTTCATCCCGTCCCGATCTAAAATGGGATGGGATGAAGATTTTCAATCCCGCCAATCCCGTTCCGTCTCGAACTAATTTTTCAATATTTATTATTAATATTTTTATTTATTTATTTATTTATTTTATGATTGCAATATTAGTGTAATTGAAGAAAAATGAATTTAGTTGAAATCAGTATAATTGATATTAGTCTATATCTGCAACTACTTGATATTTGTTTATTTATAGAATTGTAAATTAATTATTTAATTGCAAACTCTTTAAAATTCAAAATGGGATTGCTAACTACATTTGAGAGTTTTATTTTGTGTCAAGACAATGAATTTAATGACTGTTTTTTTCTAAAAGCAATAATGAAACATTCTTCTTAGCACCCCAAATCTACTCATCATTTTGTTCACTATTCGAAACAGTAGAGCAGGTCCACCATTGCCATTATACTGTCCACCTCTTAGTCATTCAAAACTCTGCAGAAATCTTAATCACAGGGTGAATTTCAGCTATCATTTATGATAGTTTATTATGATGTTGCATACTCAATCTAAGGCTATCATTTATGTGTAGTTTTACGAATTGTCTTTGCATCTTTTAAACTAAGCAAATTGGGTATTGGGTAAGCAGTAATTTGTCAAAAAATGAAAATCACGATGATCCCGTCCCGAACCCGTTTGGGATGGGACGAGGTCGGGATGAAGTTTTTCCCATCCCGTCCCGATTCCGTATGAACGGAATGAAATAGGGATGGGTCTATCTCATCTCATCCAATCGCGTGCCCACCCTTAGCAAAATGTAGACAACAACATTAGCCTCTCTTTTTTTATTATTGTTATCATGCATAGAAATGGATTGTATGAAGCTATATTTCAAGCAATGTTGTGTGTATTATGATCACTAATAAGCTTATTTATCACCAAATTTCAAAACCCAAAATAACCATCAATTTTTGTTGCTAAACCAATCAATATCAGATGAAGGTCCAAACTGTTTGACGATTATTTGATCACCATTGGCAATAGATCGGCTCGGAAATGAAGAGCCACAAAGAAACGAAAGACACGGAACTCATTTACAGAGAGTGAAGGCGACACATCATGGGAGCGTGCCGAAGCATTGATGAAATAGGCGGCTTCCGCGAAGTTGACTCTGCCATTGTAACAGAACCAAACGCCGTTACACTTGCTGGCTTTTGTTGAGAAAGTAAGCACTTCTGCGATCGACACGTGGAAAATGAACCTAGAATTTCTGCGGTGATGGAGCAGCTAACAGTAACGCTTTTGATAAAAAGGAAGAAAGTCCGTTACGATTCCTTCCAGACGGCACATGCTGTGTTTTTCCTAAAAAAAGACCACGAGAGTTTTGTCTTCACGAGTCTTCTTCCTCATTATTGTGTTACATATCCGTTACAAACCCTAATTTAGATCTCATTTTTTATTTAAAAACTGAAATTTTGAGTTTATCGGCGACTCGGTGTGAGGCGCATCACGATTATGATTCAGACCTTGATTTTTTTTTTTAATTATTTTTTTTAATGAAAAATGGTGTCTTATTTTTAAAAAGAGTAAGATGGTATTTGTTTTTGTTTCTGAATAGAATCAGAAGTCTTGATAAGAAGTGGATCACGTTAACCTTAACATAATTTTGTAATGACAATTGTTGCCTTCATCTTCTTAAAAATAATTAGGGCTAAATTTTGACGGCATACCTTAATTCCCTTCACTAAGCATTATGGTTCTATCTACCCTCACAACGACTCGTTAAGAAACTTATCTCATTTTTTTCTTTCATCTTTGTTTTCTTTTTCTGTATTTTCAAGTTTTTCTTCATCTCTCCAACTCTTATTCTCATGTATGTTTTCAATTATTCTTCATATTTGGTCATATTTTGATATTCTTATAATAAAAGGTATTGTAACATTCTCTAGGATTTGAATAATTATTGTATATGATTTTAAGCACAATATTTATGTTATAAACTTTTCAACACAGTGGAGCAAATATGTCAAACAGTTCTCATTCAGCACCTAAAACACAAATACCTTTTAATTTTACAGCTTCTAATTAGTAACTCATTCAGAAGCAAAACAAACAGTTCATTCAGAAACCCATTCAGAACTTCTAACTAGCTTTTAAGCACTTAAAAAAAACGCCCTCTAAGTCTAGCCAACCATTTTTTTTATTTATTTATACTTTTTATTCATTCCCTTTAAAACACAATCACAAATACAATTTATAGAAATAATAGAAGTGTAAAATAATTCAAAAAAACCAAAAAAAAAATGCTAACAAACATGACTGACTATAATTCTTGTTTTAAAAAACTTGTCTGATTGATGTAGCGGTAAAACAACTTATTATTTGCTACTTAATTATTATTTTATACTAGACAAATTTCTCAAATGTTATGATTTTTTACACCACCTTTTTTCTCTTGGACATCACTACCTTCTACCTCTTTGTCTAATACCATCACTTTTTTGGCAATAATGGTTGTGAAATTTGGTTCGAATCTTGCAAGAGCACCTGTAAGATTGAAACCCAACCTCGAAGCGATATGGGATTGCGTAGGCTACAAGGCGGAGGGACTATGTCTGTTGTTTGGAGAAGAAATAGAGAGAGAGAAAGACAGGAGATAAAGAGGAGGGGTTGCGATGACTGGAGACTGTGAGGGACAACAACGAGGGCGGCAATGAGGTGGACACCGTTGCTGCTGGTTGTTGTTCTCTTGAAAGAGAAAAGGCACGCGGAGAGAGGAAATAAAACTCATGGTGGTCTTACAAAGTAGGTCTACAAAAATAAAAATAAAAATATAAATTTGTTTCACCACATGTGCTATTCACATGTAGGTGCTTCATCCATATTCAAGGATTGCTTCCTTCCGAGTGCTCATATTCCTTGTACGGGTTCACACACACTTTGTTACGACAACATCATCTTCTAAATTAATAGAGATCATCACCATTGTCCTTTATTCGCTCACTTCTTACTTTTGGAAAAGGGAAATTCTAAATGTCGAGGGAAAGAGCGAGGAAACCAGCGAGGAAAAGGAGGTGGCGGGGGGTGAACCGTTCACCCCCCTCGAGAAGTGTGCCCATTTTTTTGGCGCGCGCATCTCGAGGGGGGTGAACGGTTCGCCACTTCCTTTTCCTCGCTGGTTTCCTCGCCCTTTCCCTCGACACATAGAATCACTCTTTGGAAAATGTTCATGGAAAAGTATTCTTTTGAATCAAACACACAACAAATGTATTGCAAACTTTTCTCTACAATGTTATGTGGTAAACTTTTTTTTTCCTTTCCTAATATGAAGTTACCATTTCATGATTGTACTATTTGAATAAAATCTCATGTGAATTATTTCAATGGAGAAAAAATGTGTAAGTGTAAAATGTGTTGTTATCTTTACAGACGTAAAATTTCTCAACCTTCCATTGTTTCTGTACTTGCAATTGGGATAGAGTCTTGTCTGTGTATAAGCCGAGACAAAGAAAGAAAGGGACTCAACTCAAAATCTCAGTGGGGTCCTCCCTCTTCTTTTTTATTTCTCTAGTCACGTAGGGAAGACAATGAGCAGAGCAAATGGTAACACGTTTCCTATATTGGGGAACGTGTGGGGTGGGTGCGGAACGAGCAAGTACCAAATATTCTTTCAATGAATTATAATAAAAAGAGGAATTCTAAATGTCGAGGAAACGGGCGAGGGACGGGACGTGGCGGGGTGGGGACCGTCCACTCCATTCGGGATGCGTGCACCAAAAACATTAGCACGCATCCCGAGCGGGATGGACGGTCCCCACTCTCCACGTCCCATCCCTCGCCCGTTTCCTCGCTGTGTAGAATCACTCTAATTTTTTTTATCAAAACATTAATAAGACACTTGTAATATTTAATTTATTTATATATAATTTATATCGTAATAATATAAAATTTTAATTCACATTACTCCTAATCGGATATAAGTTCTTAAGTTGTCTTTATGTAAGTTCAAAAATGAAAATATTAGCCATTGACCGAATTCCAAATACATAATTCATAATGCAAAACTAAACTAAACTATCATTTGCCTTTATTTTCTACAAGAATAATTATTCTATAGCCAATCTAAAATGTGAAAAAATATAAATTATCATGGGTTCTATTTGACCTAAAATAATTTTTATTTAAACAAAGAATATCAAATCAAGCAAGTTTTAAAACAAAATATATTTTAATTTAATTTCAACACATCATAAACTTTCATTTACAAGAGTAGTTTGATTAAAATTAATAAAAATAATAAATATTAAATAAATAAGTTCGGGATATGAGCGGGATAGAAATGGGATGAGCGAGATTGAAAATTTTCATCCCGATCTCATCCCACTCTAGATTGGGACGAGACGGGATCAGAATTAGTTTGATCAATCCCAAAAGGACCCAAAAAATCGGAACAAAATGGGACGAGACCGAAAAGAGATCGGGATCGCAGGATGAGAGGCCCACCCCTACTTTGAATATCTTGAAAAACTTGAATTCACCCCAACCAATGGAGCTCAAACATAAAATTTTCGTGGCTGAGGTGTTGAATGAAATGGGAGAAAACAATGAAGCTTAGAAGTGTATGGAGAAATTTTAGGAGTGAATCCTCATAATTCTAGATTTCAATGTTATTGACCAATGTTGGTGGGAAGGGAGAAAGAGTAGCGAGCCAGAGGAACAATGGTGGTAGTGTTTCGCAGAGAAGATGGGTAGATACTATATATATATTTTTTTAATTTTAAATTTAGAATCACGGGATTTTTTGGATATTAGCATTACATATCTACGTAATTTTTGTGAAATTCATGAAGCTTGCACATGCAAGGCATGTACAGTCAACAATGTGTATTTTAGTCAATAAATCAACATTAACTAATCAATGAAGTTGATCCGATCTGTTAAAACATAAGGGTTAGACTCAATTAAAATTTTAAATTAGAGTCCAACTTTATTAGACATAAACTAACGAATGTTAAACTCACAAACAAAGAATTATAGTTTATAGCAACTTAACAATCATGTAATAAATCTTTCAACAAAAAGAATAAAATAAAAAAATCATGTAATAAATCCATTAGTATTATTACCAAACAGACTACAAATGCAGGATCATTGTTCCTTAGTTCTTGATTTTAATTAGTCATTCACCTCCAATGTAAACTATGAACTGTAAATGAATTATTACCCCAAAAAGAAGAAGATGAAAAAAAAAGTTATTAACCGAGCATGACGTAATTAGAAATGAAACTCACTTAAGTCCCAAAATTACTTGAAAATCCACTTCTCCCTGACTTAGGATTGGCACTGGACATGCTATTTACTGTAAGTAAATGCAATTCTTATTGCTGCAAGACTACTTTGAAGGTATAAAATAGATTGATATTCGAACTAGGATCAGAAAATATCAACTAATTGTATTGAGATCTCCACGGTTTTTATTTCCAAGCACAGAATAGCTACACTAACAAATCAACCTATTAGCTAAGAGAGCTTAGTACAGACTTTTGCATCTCGGTACACTCGGCCAGGGCGACAAACATAGCCCTTATATGGAGCACAATGGATATCATCTGAACATATACATAACCCCTCAAGTGCACAACCTTTCCTGATTACTGTTACATCACCTCCCAAACCAAGAATTTGATCAGTCCATTCGCTAGAGAACAATCCCAATGGATCGTACTTGTTTTTCACTGTCAAGAAAGCTTCAGCTTTACTATACTTCTTGATTGCCCCAACAAATGCAATATTACGATTTTTTCCCCAATGCGGTAATCCTCCATACTTGAACAATGCGATTTGTTCAACTTCTTCGAATATATCTTCATATAATATTGGTGACATTGGGTCACGACTCCGGTAGTAAGTCATATCAAACTCGACTGAATCCTTTGGCTTGCCCAAGTATGCAGTTGAAGCTTTCACGTAGCGAAAAAGAATCCCACCATATAGCTCCAAGCCACAGAAAGCTTCAGGTGCTAAGTCCCTAAGCTTTTGAACATCTTCAATGAAGTTCGTGACATCCGATATTGCAATGCTGACAGTTGTTTGGTGTATGAAAAAACCCTTGACTCTGGAATCCCATGGACAAACAGTGTCCAGATTGTCTTCATGGCTATCGAGGCATGTTCCCGAGGATTGCAGATGGTTTTGAAATCCTACAACGGGGAAACCGCTGAAAGAAACTTCATCATTTAAGAATTTGAACCCATTATCCATGAGTGCAGATAGATGCAACTTTGCAGCAGTACATTTGGCATCTGCGTTGCTCATTAGTTCCTGGATATCCTCTACAGGAATAAACATCAAGCAATTATTCTTATAATTCACTGTTGCCTAGCTGGAACTTATAATCATATAAACAACACCTGTAGAATATTGTATAAAACACAATGCAGTGAAACTTTTTTGAAAGAAAGAGACGCCTGGAAGTTAGAATGAAATTAAAAGCATTATTAACTCTAAAGACAAAAAAAAGGTGCTTGAAATCAATTTTGAGAGCATTGTTGAAATTTTGATTATTCATGTAAAAGATTATGGGGTACCTAAAGCTCTTGCTGCAGCAATTGCCGATGAAAGTATAGGAGCAAATCCGTCATAGTAACCATTGTTGGAGACACGATCATCAATTCTATGGAGCACCCTGCGTTGACTCGGGTACCATGTCAAGTCTCCAAACTCATGTTGATTGCCAAAGCTCATTGCTTGGTTACTGAATTCTGAGTCGTTTTGATTTAAGAATGTTATGGACCTTTTGAAATTTGGTTCAAGCGTCAGAGTAACCTTTCACAAAAACAAATTTCAAAAGCTGAATAGATTCATGAAGTTTTACTTGCATTCTTATTCATGATCAACATATTTCCATATCACTTGATTTTTTCAGAAATAGCCTTCTCAATGTAAATAAAACATCTATTATACTAAATAACTTAGTTTACCTGAGAAATAACTCCCAGAACTCCAAGGGAAACCTTAGCTGCATCCATATCAGGGTTGCTAGTGTCAAGACTCCAGACTTTAGCATACCCCTCCCTGGGTCCTCCAGGACTGATAATTCTAAGTCCTACCACATATTCATGGACCGCGCCCCCTTTACCCCACAAAGAACTACCATGCGTACCGGTGCTAATTAAACCCCCAATGGTCACACCTGACCAGTTTGGCGAATGAGGCAATGCAAGTCCAGCCATTGCAGCATGCTCAATCACCTCCTTAAGGGTCATACCACTCTCCATTGTCATTGTCATTGCCTTTTTGTTGATTTTTATTAAACGGTTTAGATACCGTGTGCATATAAGCAACCCATCCTCACCGTCGGGACATACCAACTTTGGATTGCTATGGGAACTGTGAGTCACCACCTTCATTTTCTTGTTTTTCATTGATGCATTAGCTACAGTCATGATGAGTTCACTTTCAGTCGTGGGGTAGACCACTTGGGATGCTCTGCATATGCTTAGATCAGGGAATACACCAAGGACGTTGGTTATGGTACAGTTTTTAAAGTTTGATAATGAACGCTTAACGGGATCATAGGAAGGACTTGAAGTCAACACATTTACTACAGACATGCTCAGTTCACTTTCAGTCCTCATTGGGTAGGCCATTTGGGACGCTCGGTACTTGCTTTGATCAAGGAATGCACCAAGGGAACTTGTTATGGGACAAGTATTAAAGTTTGATGTACACCATAATGGATCAGCCGGACTTGAAGACACAATACTCATACTCACAAGAAGGAAAACATATTGCCAGCTTGAAATGGACCTTAAGAAGATACGCATCTTGTGTGATATTCTGCATAACACATTTATGTTGTTATTTCAATTTGTGCATTATAAAGACAATCAAAATGAAGATTTCCTCAAACACATGAACTCAATGCGAAGACACGAACTCAACACAAAGAACTTAAACACACAATAAAACATTACTTGTCTTTATAAGGAAAATCCATAAAACGCCAATAAATCACCCCATTTAAACCACGTAAGTTTAAAGTTTCTTCGTCAATTGAAGTCTGAATCCAATCAAAGGAATCAACAAAACCTCCCCAATAAAACACCGAATTTAATATTGCATTCAATGCTCTTATTGAAACTGGAAATCAAAAAAAAAAAAAAAAAAAAAAAAAAAAAGGAAGCTCTAGATTGGAACTAAAGACTAAAGTTTGAATGCGACTTCAAATTTAGGATTATTGCTGAATTCAGAATTAAAGCCTAAAAAAGAAGAAGCAAACTCAGAACTGTACATAGTTTAGAGATTTTTATCTCTAATAAATCCTGAAACCCACCCCCCCCCCCCCCATTTCACGAGGGTTTAAAAACCTTGTTGGTAATGTGTTGACTACCCAAATAAAAGACATTTTTACGTTTTGGAGAGTTTGTATAGAAAAACCTGAATGGTGGCTGAGAATAGGCAGGAGAGATCACACAGCAAGAAAACCATTGAGAGAGAGGGCGAGGTTGCGAAAACTCACAGAGAGAGCTACAATGGAATGGAAAATCGGAGGTGGTTTTTGTTGCAAGTCTGGACATGACAAAAAAAAAATTCCCTCAAAATTGATTTTTGCATGACAAATATGGAACATACCAGTGAGACCAGCCAAAAGGTTGCCATGTGGCTGATAGAGAAACTCCTTAATTCATTAATAAAGGTCTTAAACCAAAAACAAAATCTTCCTTACAATTCAAAGAGCAGTTTCTTCTCTCCCACCATCGACCACGCCCTCCCACATTCTCTCACAGAAACCTACCCCTTCTCCTCTCAGATCTCTCTCTCACGCATCAGTCACACAGATCTCTTTCTCACGCACATGGGCGGACCTACTAAGGGGCGGGGGAGGGGGAGGGGGAGGGGGAGGGGGGAGCTGCCCCCTCAATTTTTAAAATATTATTAGTTATATACTTTAATCTTAAAAAAAATTGATTATATAATGTAGCATATAATATGATAATTGTTTATACAAATGTCTAAATATATCTTTGTTGGTGTAGTGGTTTGAGGTTTAACATTTTTAGTAAAAGACCCGAGTTCGATACTCTTTGAGTGCATTTTTATTTTATTTTCAATGCAAATTTTTTTAGTAATTGCAAACATTAAAAAATGTTTAGTTTAATAAAAATTTATTAACATTAAAGAAATGAATTGTTTTTCACAAGTGGTATAAAACCTCCAACAAAAAAGTATTTAAAATTAATATCTAAAATAATAACAATAGAATTCAATGAAAATATATACCATTAGCCAACTCGTACAAAATTTGAGCCTCATATAAACAAATTTTTCTATTAAATTGTATTATGATCATATTAGGTTCGCAAATTTTAAAAAAAAATTTAGCTACACCTAGATATTTATCATATTATTTTGTGATATTAGTTATATATTCTAGTTATTATAATCGTTTGTTCCTTGCTAAGGTTATCGATAGGGGCCTTATTTTGGCATTAAAATTGAACCACGCTGAATTCAATTTAGTATATGCAATGCATTTATTATACCTGTATTTTTTTTATTAGTTACTAGCTTAGGTAGAAAAAAAAAATTTAGCTTTACCATTGATAACTACTATTATCAACTAATAAGTATTTTCCATTTCGCCCCCCCCCCCCTCAACTAATAAAATCATGGGTCCGCCCCTGCTCACGCAAGTCACTCCATTTGTCACACAGCAAAAACATTTGTCTCACACTGCATCTGAAATCTGTAAGTAGCCACTCTATTTCTCCTCACACAGTTCTTCTCCTTTCATCTCTTGCAATTTGTTGATTTTGGGTTTATTTTTAGTAGCCATCTCTGTAAATCAACATTTCGTCTTCAACATATTTTGAGTGTAATGGTTCTAGGGTAAGTGGGGGTTGGAGCATTGGAATCTTCTGTGCTGATATCAACATTGATGGTTGAACTTTTTTTTTTTCTGTAGAGTGTAAAGACACTCCCATGTGAAGGGAGTTCCATTTAGGGCCTAAGAAAATTTTCCTTTGAGAAACAATTCCAAAGGTAACACCAGAATTTGTTCCAGCTTTTCTGTTGTTTTATTGTATGATAAAATGTCATTAACAAACTGATTTTTTTAGGAATAAATAAATTAAACAATATTCATAAATTAAACAAGTCAACTGATTTTGCTGAGACATCTTTCTATTGCTTTTAATCATGTTGATGCATGGATCAACCAGGAGAGTTTTTATTCTCCACTATGGCTGAATGCAAATGTCACATAGTTGCAAACTCAAAGCAAAGTGGGTTGGTTCATATCTTTCTATTTGGTTGCCAATCTCTGTCTCTTACTGAAATTTTCTGTGAAGGAGAGCCAATGAGAACAGAGGATGAAGAAACATCAACAAAGGCAGTGACGGAGCCAGGATTTTTGTTGAGGGGGGGGGGGGGAGAGTGATGTCATAATTAATTAAATATAATATAAAAATTAGTTACTTTAACATATATATATATATATATTTTAACTTGAACAAGACATAAATTACTATACAAAACTTCATCTAATCTAATAAAAGATTTTCATTCAAAAAAAGGATGAAGACCACTTTGGATATACAAAAATAGAGTTCTATAATTTGAACTTTTACACATCTACATCCATGAATACCAAAAAACTCTATATATTTATATATTCTAAAACTTTAAATGAATAAATTAAAACCATATTTTCATGTAATAAACCATGTAATAAATCATACATATTTCCAAAATAACAAATCAATATACCTCAATTAATGAAGCACCACAATAGAAGTATCGCCACCAATAATAGAACGCGCAAAATTGAAGATTTTCAAAGCTGCAATTGACACACAAGCAGTTGAATCAATTTGTAGTCTGCAATTCACACAGAAGCTTTGAGCAAAGAGGTTGTTCCAGAGTTTTAAAGTGGAACACAATTGCAGCAAAGTTTTAAAGGGGGAAAAAAAAAAACAAACCTAATTGGGGTATACATAAATTATTTTTTTTTCTCTCAAAAGTCAATGGTTACTACCTTTTCTACTTTAGAGACTTCTATGATACACCAGAACATTTAGAGAAGCAAACTGACTCTGGTAACCTTTGCTATATGTTTGATTTAATGATGTGCTATGTTATGTGCCATTTGATTAGTATATTAATTGTTCCTTGACTGCTCGGTTTCAATTGCGCAAAGCATGGTGGGAAATATTGGTGTTTCAAGTCCATAAGGTAAGGAAATACTAGTTTCAAAGTTAGGCTAAGCTATGTGATTTTGGATGGGTGATATGCTGGTGTATTGATGTTGGGAGTTGAGCAATAAAATGTTCCTAAAGGAAATGATAGAATGAGAGGTCTTACATGATACACTCAAATAAAAGGCTTAAGGCACCCACCCTTACCAATGTTCCTGAAGCTGATGCGCAAGGAGAGCAGAACACGAAGAATCGAAGATGAAGAAGAAGCTTTGAGCAAGGAGAGCATAACACAAAGATGAAGAAGAAGCTTTGAGCAAAGGAGAGCAGAGGTTGTTCCAGAGTTTTGAGGTGGAACACAACTGCAGCAGAGTTTTAAAGGGGGGGAAAAAAAACCTAATTGGAGTATACATAATTTTTTTTTCTCTCAAAAGTCAGTGGGGGCAAGTGCCCCCACGTGAATCCGTGCCTGAACAAAGGAGGTGATTCTAGACAGGAATTGTTCAACAAAGTGGTGATTCTAGACAGGAAGTGTCATTGAAGATTCACTTGATTAACATCTGGAGGGTAAGATCTTTTATTTGCTTATTTTAAGTTATCTACTCCTGTTTTAAGTTGAAGTTGTGTTATCTACTCCTGTTTTAAGTAAAAAAATGGTGTTATCTAGGAGGAGGAGGTCATGTTAATGTGTTGTTGTGTTGGTTACAATCAACATATGTTATGTTTATCTGTGATGATGAGAATGAAATTGAAAAAATTACAATAGCCTTTACATTCTATTAGCAATCAATCATCCATATCTCTCAACATCACATTTGAACAATAGCCTTTACATTCTATTAGCAAGCTTTTCCGAATAGGCCACACAACCCATTATTTTTTTGAATCAATCAAAAGATAAACACCAAGTCTCTATCCCTTAAAAATGTGTTTTTCAAAGTTAACTTATATAGACTTTAGTTGGAGGATGGTGCCATCTATTTTTGTCTTTGTTGTTTTTTCCTTCTTTTCTATTTCTATGTGATGGGAGCCTCAAATAATTAAACTTGATTGGATGCTTCTTACTGTATATTTGGACAATAATTCAAGTTGTTAAGCAAAGAAGCAAACATATATACATTGTTAGAACTTGGCGTGTCTTGGGTCCTATGGATTTCTCACCATCAAATAATTAAACTTGATTGGATGCTTCTTACTGTATATTTGGACAATTATTCAAGTTGTTAAGCAAAGAGGCAAATATATATACATTGTTAGAACTTGGCGTGTCTTGGGTCCTATGGATTTCTCACCATCAATTACCCCCTTCAATTCAATTACCCCCTTCAATTGAATTAGTAAGTTATGTTTATTTGATGAATTGGGTTTTGATAGTATTTGAAATTTTTTTGAGTTGAAATTAAGGTTAAGGTAGTAGATTGTAGACTGATGAGATGTGTAAGGGTAAAAATTGAAGTTTTAGTTGGGTTTTCATGATCCGTGGAAATGGAGAAGTGATGTACAAAGTGTTTGGTTTGTGGATTAAACTTGATTATATTGAGTGTAATCAAAATTTTTATTCATATTCAGAAACACTCTGTCTGATTCCCTTATCTCTGTAGTTTATTCATTTTTTTATCTACTGTACAAACGAATTTTCTAAACTCCAGCAAATGTATTTTTGCCTTGAGAAGTGACAATTTAAATTCAGGGAGCTGGCTGTTTTTTGTATTTGTGAAATACTTCACACTTATCTTAAATGATAATATTATAAAGTAGTGTATACTTGACTTAATTGAGTAGTGCCCACACTGTTAAATTTTCTATGAGTAATGTCTAAAACAAGAGCTGTTTTGTTGGCTCTTGGACTGAATATAAAACCAGTGACGGTCCCAGTTTGCAGGTTGGTTTGTTGGGCCTCCCCGAAGGCAGATTACATTGCGTTGAATGTGGATGATGCCTGCAGAAAAAAGGAGACGAGTCTGGCGGAGCGGTAGTTTGAAATGAGCAGGGCACTTGCTTATGGGCAGCGCAATTTTTCTTCGGTGCATGTTCGAATAATACCCTAACTTTCCCTGGTCTCTATTCTCTCTCAGGTTCATCTAATTTGCTACAAATCTTTCAAGTTTTGATTTTTTAATGCAAAAGTTGATTGTTATGAAAATGAGTTTTTCTTCTTAATCAAGACCATAGATTTGGGCAACTAAATATGTGAGCTTCATTGATTTTTTTTTTTCTTCTAATTTTGGTATGAGAAGTTATAGTTTGATGACTTTGATCTGCTCATTTGGTGATGTAAATTGGTGGGTTTGAAGTTAATGGAAGTGTGATTTTGAACCATAGTGGATGAATTAAGTGTATTGATCATGAGATGATTTGATTGAATACTTGGTTTGGATTGGTTGAGAAATTGTGCTTATTAAATTGATGGTTGATCCAAAAAGATGCTCAATTTTAAAGCTTTGGTTCCAATCTAAAAACATTTCATTTTTCTTTTCAGGGATCACTAACCTTGCATTGTGCCTGACCGTAATTATGGACCACTTAGTTCAAAAAATACAGGGGAAACTCTGTCGAAATATTGTTTTTTTAATTGTTCATGACATTGATTGTCATTATAGTCACTTATGTGAAGTATAATTTCTTAGGACATGCTCAAATAAATATTTAGAGCTTTGATGTACTTAATTATTTTATATTGCAATAATTTGATAATTAAATGATAATTTTGGTGTGTGGAGATATTATTTGGTGTTCATGACATTGATTGCCATTATAAATTTTTATGACAGGTTTCAATATTGAAAAATACAGGGGAAACTCTGTCGAAATTTTGGTTTTTTAATTGTTCATGACATTGATTGTCATTATAGTCACTTATGTGAAGTATAATTTCTTATGACATGTTCAGATAAATACTTTATCCAAAAAATGACATTTTGGATATAATGATATTGTGTGCGTGTATCTTCGATTGTTTAAAACCATGTTCTACTACAAAACCTCTTTTAATATTGAAAACAGTGATTATATATTGCGCTGAGACAACAATTTTTTGTGAATGCTAAATTATGTGAGGTATAAATGCTTATGGCAAGTTTAAATATTGAAAAATAGGAAGCTCTGTCAAAATTTTAAATATTTTTTTATTTTTGTAAAAAATTCATCTTGATATTCTTCTAAATCGAATGTGTCATTCTGTTTGTCCTAATTAAATTATGTTTCTTCAACTGCTGCTTTACTAAATCGGGCATCAATTTCAACCAAAATTCACTTGGACAAAAATGGGAGATTTCTTAATCTTGAATTCTTTCCTTCTTTTTTTTAGTTAAGATGACATTTGATGGAGATTAAATTCCTTAGCACATTGGTTGCGTTTATCAGTTTTATTAACATTGTTTTACTGTTAAAGAGTATTAACTTTTTACAAAATTAATTCATCATAACTGTTGTAATAGACAATTATGCAAGTGTTTTTAGAAATTGAAATAAAAAGTCAAATGTGAATATTCGACATAGCCGTGAAGGTATGATGTAATCTGCGATAGTGCCAACGGCACAGGTATTACACTAGTATAATACATATTAAAGAGGTCTTAAACCAAAAACAAAATGGGTTTAGAAAATTTAGCTCATTTTGAACAACCTCCTCCATTAAGAATGCCTAAATGGAAAATAAAAATGTTAGTTGTAAGTAGGGGTGGGCACGGGACGGGATGGGAAAAACCTCATCCCGACCTCGTCCCATCCTAAACGGGTTCGGGACGGGACGGGATGGGATCAGCGTGCTAATCTGGACATATCAAATAGAAGCCTGGACTGCTGGAAGCCTGCTGGTGCTAGTGCTGGAAGCATGCTGGTGCTGGAAGCCTGCCTGGTGCTGGAAGCATGCTGGTGCTGGTGCTGGAAGCTTGCCTGGTGCTGGAAGCATGCTGGTGCTGGAAGCCTGAACATTTTATGCAAATGTTCATAAAATAAATAAATAAGTAAATAAAAATATTAATAATTAATATTAAAAAATTAGTTCGGGACGGAACGGGATTGGCGGGATTGAAAATCTTCATCCCATCCCATCCCATCCCATTCTAGATCGGGACGGGACGGGACGGGACGGGATCGGGATGAAATTATTCAATACCATTAAGACCCGAAAAAATCAGGACGGGACGGGAACGAGATTGCAGGATGGGATGCCCACCCCTAGTTGTAAGGGTCTTTTTATAATCTACTAGAATATGCCCCGTGCCGTTGGCACTCCACATAATTTTTTTTGCTAATTATTTTATATTGAACACCTCCGTCACTATCCTCATTTTTGCTCTCAATCAGTATCGAAGTGTAAGCCGATTCTAAGTGTAAGCCTATTCAGTCAAATTTGAATCAGTTTGGAAAAAAATTTAAATGCTGAGAATGAGTTCTCCCCCAATCTTTAAATTCGCCAAAACATGAAATTTAGGGTTTTTGTTTAAATGTGCATTGAGATGTCCAATTCATTTTTTCTGGTATGATCGACCCATCTCATTGCTTTTAAAAATATTGAAAAATATTAAAGACGTGCAATACATTATACTTTTTTTTTTAATTATGAAATATATATTTTTAATATTTTGGCCGTTGTATTGATCATTGATTTTGTTCGAAAAATATTCAAAAATGCATTTTAACAATACTGCGTTTATCAAATTCTGACAACGATGTAGATAGTTATGATAATTTTCATCTTGCTAAAAGGAAAACACAATATTTTCTCTCATGTACATTTCACAAACTTTTTTCAAAAGTTGTTTAATTATTTTTGCCTTTCTACATGTTTTATATTTACAAATATGCCATCATACGAAATTAATCTCAACCATCAAATTCAATACATTTCTCAATTTTCAATCCTAACCATCTTTTATCTCTAATCATTTCGATTTGACTTTGTCCCAGTCAGCAATGAATAATAAAATACCACTTTGAATTGTAATATAGACTAGTGTATTTCCGTGTCGTTGGCACTACACATGCATTTCTTTATTGCTAAATAGCTCGTATTGAACATCCCTACCGCCATCTTCACTTCAACCTCAATCAGTTTTGAAGTTCAAGCTTATTCTAAGGTAACTTTAGGGTTTGACTCAAACAAAATTTGAATCTGTTGGAAAAAAAAATTGCAGATGCCAGAGTAAGTTGCTCTCGAACTTTAAATTTGCTAAAACATAAAGTTCATGATTTTTGCTTAAATGTGCATTAAGATTCCCATCTCATTTTTTAATAATTTAAAATTTAAATTTGTAGTGCTTGTAGTGGTCATTGGTTTCATTGGAAAGATCTTTCGTTCGTAATGCATTCTAATGATACCAAGTTTGATATTTAAGCTTTATAAAAATTTTGGTACTCATGTTAATAACATAGGTACATGACATCTTTAGAAGCAAACCTAAACGTAAAATTGGATCGTTAAAAAAATTTCTTAAAAGAACTATAACACAATAATAATCATAAATTAATGCATTTAATTAAAAAAAGATTTTCTAAGCCCAAGTTGTAGTCACCCATGGAACATCCATTGGGCTTGGGTTTCATCAAATATGGGTATAGGGCATACCCTCTCAAAGCATCAACACAGACACAAGGTGTGTGGGAAAAAAGAAGGGTTATGATGATGTTGGGTGATGGGTTCTTCTTCCCTGCTTTTGTTTGAAGAATAAAAAAAATCCCAAATGATCTCTTCATCACCACACACTACCTCTTCCTGATATGGATGATTAAGCTGATTTTATGCACAAATAGAATAGTTGATCCAATAATTGATTTCTTGCACAGATAAAAGAGATGAAGTCTTATTGAAAAGATGATTGAAGGTGATTTGGGCCATTTTGGTTATGAATCATTGTTGAAGAGAGTTCCATCAAAGTTGCATCTTTGCTGTCAAAAATCTGTACAGAGAGTTCCATCGAAGTTGGGGTTTCAAAAAGTTTGGATTTTGGATATTACTTACGATTCCTTGTTGAAAGGGGGTTGTTGATGAGATATGAAGAGAATTAAATCAGACTTCATCTCTTAGAGACGATTTGGTGCATTGCAGGACGAATTCGCAACAAAGGAGGAGTTGCAGTGAGATTTGAGTTGATTGGGAAATAAGTTTTGTTGATTTTGCAATTCTTTCTGTTGCAATCTTCTTTGTTTTTTTTAGGTTTAGAAGGAAGAGAGAGTAGGATGGTTTTAACGCTAGCAAGAATCGGAGATGATGGCATTTTGGTTTGAGCGTGAAGAAAAGAACCTTGTAGAGACTGGAGAGAGAGGAAGCATCAGGTTCTTGAATATTTAACTTAAGTTTGGCCATGAGACAAACACTGTCACGTAGGACATACACACTGTCTACAATGTTTGTGAACAGTAAAACCCCTATTTGAATTGTAAGATAGATGTATTTATTATTGAAAAACGTATAACGCATTTTACATCGTAATTATTTTACAATGTTTTTAATTGAATGAAATGGGTATCTTAATGCTCATTCAAACAAAGATTCTGAATCAAAATTTCAGGAGAACTCGCTCATGTTGTTTTATTTTTATTTTGTTTTCAAAAATTTGATCGAGTCTGACTTTAATGCCACAACTTGTTTTCTATCATGCCAACGACATATGTAATACACCAGTCTATATAACAAATCAAAATAGTGTTTTAGATTAGAGATAAAAGAGGGTTGATATTAACCTAAACTTAAGAATCAAACGGATCACAAAGAAGGAGGTTGAAAAAAGAATTTATTTATTTATTATTATTATTTTATAACTTTTATACCTTAATCAACTCAAACCATCACACATTTAAAGTCTCAAATTGAATTTGAGTGCGGAAGGCACGAAAAATACCTAAAATGGTTAAATCTTTACCTGAAACTGCAACCGAGTCTTCTTCATGACACCGAAAATGGGTTGGCTTTAGAAGAAAAGAAAATGTATTTTCTCGTAAACGGAGACATAAAGAACTGGCGCTACAAGACCCATTGGACCAAGCCCTCTGAACAACTCCATAGACCCTTCAATTAGGGGTGGGCATCCCATCCCGCGATCCCGTTCCCGTCCCGATCCCGTCCCGTCCCGTCCCGATTTTTCCGGGTCTTAATGGGATTGAATAATTTCATCCCGATCCCGTCCCGTCCCGATCTAGAATGGGATGGGATGGGATGGAGATTTTCAATCCCGCCAATCCCGTCCCGTCCCGAACTAATTTATTAATATTAATTATTAATATTTTTATTTAATTTTTTATTTTAGAATTGTGGATGCCCTTACAAATATACTAATGTATATAACATATTTAATTTTTTAGCATCTCCATAAATATGTTACACATCTCCATGAATATCTCGGAGTTCTCATTCTCACTCACTCTCTCAAGTCTCCTCTCTCTGTGAAAACATATCTCCATCTAACAAACTCGATTTTAGGGTTATATCTCTAACAAACAAAAGCAGAGAAGGCCAAGCCGCCAAAGAGTGAAGAGGTTCTTCTCATCGCACTGTCGCACACGTTCATCAGTTCATACTTCATCCGACTTCATCTCCTTTCAGTCTCTCATCAGTCGTCATCTGATTCATCTCTTCCCCTTCACCGATTTCAGGTAAAAATATAAATCTCTTTGAAATCCGCAAAGATCGAAGCTTTGTGATATTGATTTGAGCCGATTTACCCAATTTTCTTCATCTTTAAGGAGGATCTTGATGAATCTTTTGGTTCGATTTTAGGGTTATAGCAAATGAACAACAAACAAAAGCAGAGAAGAGGTTGTTCTCACTCGCACACGCTTCATCCGACTTCATCTCTTTGCATCTGATCTCACTCTCTCATCATCTCTTCCCCTTCACCGATTTCAGGTAAAAAAGAAAACCCTATATGCTTTGAATCTCTGCTTTTTTAAGTTTTTACAGTATTGATGTTTCTATTATTCTATATGCTTTTTTATTTGCTTGATTCTGTTGCTAGATGCGAGAAAAACACCTTTCTCGTTTCGGTTGATGATTGAAAATCTTGGGTGTTTGTGGTTTTCTTAGGGTTGTAGTCTTAGGGTTAATCAAATGAAAAGAGTGAGATGAAAATTGTTTGACAGGGTCCTAATTTTGTTAGGTTTTTAGCTTTTTATGAGATCTTCTTTAGGTCTTTGTTTAAAGAAAATTGATTGACAGGGTCCTAATTTTGTTAGGTTTTTAGATTTCAATGAGATCTTCTTTAGGTCTTTGTTTAAAGAAAATTGTTTTACAGTGCTCTAATTTTGTTTGGTTTTAAGCTTTCAATGACATCTTATTTAGGTCTTTGTTTTTAGCTTTGAATGAGATAGGCGTGATTTGTTTGATCAAATTTGTTTAAAGAAAATTTCACCTTGTTCTTTTTGTTTTGTAGGAGCCCTTACACAGTTACACTGATCAAGAAGCAGAACAACTAGGAATCTGGTGAAACCCCCAATTTGGATTTTTGAACCCTAAACACAGATCCAAAGATGAAGAGATCATTGGTAAGTTCTAACTCTTCACTTACCTTCTGTTTTTAGATAGTTATAATGAAATGTAATAACTTAGTAGAGTAATCCATTTGCTTTAACATAAAATTGCAATTTGCTAACATTGTTTATCTTTGTTATTGAGCAGAGTCAACAACCAAAGAGTGGGGTTTCTTCTTCAGTAGGAGCTTCACCATTGGAACTCGCATGCATCCCAATTGAACCAGTTGAGCATGTCCAAGTGGGAGAGACAAACCTCAATGATGGTAATGTTGAAACAATTGAAGAATTACATGATGAGGTAAGTGGCTATAGCACTACTTGTCAAAAACGTAGTTGGGTTTGGGAACACTTTAAAGAATATGATGCAAAGAATAAAATAAAAAGGAAAGATGAGAAAACAGGGAAAATGATAGAAGTAGAAGAGATACAAAAAAGAGCTAAATGCATTTATTGCCCTGCTAAAAGTTCACTAGGAGATTATGTTGCTGATGGTGGGAAAACAGGGACATCTGGAATGAGTAGACACATAAACTTGTATTGCAAGTATTACCCACCAAACCAAAACAAGACACAAAAAATTATTACTGGTGATAAGGGCCAAAGTAATAACATGGTTGCTAGGGGATTTTCTCAGAGTGTTGTCATGGATGCTTGTGTTAAAATGATTGTAATAGATGAGCTTCCATTTAGCCATGTTGAAAATATTGGTTTTAGGGGTTTTTGTGGTGTTGCTTGCCCAATGTTTCAAGTGCCTAGTAGGAGGTCTGTGGTAAGAAACTTTTTGCAGATGTATGATGACAATAAAACAAGCTTGAAAAAAGAATTGAGTGCATATAGGGTAAGCCTCACTACAGACACTTGGACTAGTCTCCAGAATATAAATTATATGGTGTTAACTGCTCATTTCATTGACTGTGATTGGAAGATGCACAAGAGGGTTTTAAACTTTTGTGTGATTCCTAATCACCAAGGGACCACCATAGGGAAGCTTATAGAGGGTTGTTTATTGGATTGGGGGATTGAGAAGGTATTGACCATAACTGTAGACAACGCTTCAGCAAATAAGGTTGCTATAGATTGGGTTAGGGATAAGATGAATAGGTGGGAGAATTCACAAGCTGTTTTGGGTGGAAAGTATTTGCATGTGAGATGTTGTGCTCATATAACAAATTTAATTGTTGCTAGTGGCTTGAAAAAACTGAATACGTCCATTTTAGCCATTAGGAATGCTGTGAGGTTTGTGAGGTCTTCTTCGAATCGATTGGACTATTTTAAGTCTTGTGCTGAGTTAGAGAAAATTTCCAGCAAAGGTCTTGTATGCTTGGATGTCCCCACAAGGTGGAATTCAACATTTTTAATGTTGGAGGCATCCTTGAAATTTCAAAAGGTTTTTCAAAGAATGGAGGAGGATGATGGCAGCCCATTTTTGGCTTTTTTCAAGGAACCTGATGAAGAGTATGATGAGGAAGGGAATATGCTTCAAACTAGTGGTAAGAAGAGAAGGGTTGGACCACCAAGTTAGGTAGATTGGGACAATGCATCCGTTTTCGTAAAGTTTTTGAAGGTTTTTTATGATGTGACTTTGAGGTTTAGTGCATCATTGCACCCTGCTGCGCATACAACCTTTCATGATGTATTGAAGGTTGAACATGAGATTGAAAGGTTGTTTGTTGCACCTGAGATGACCACTGGTTCAGATGCTGAAAAACTGTTGATTGACATGGCAGCCAATATGAAAACAAAATATAACAAGTATTTTGGCTCTTCTAGCACCTTGAACCCATTGCTGATGATTGCATTGGTGTTGGATCCAAGGTTCAAGATGAGACATATAACTCATATTCTTAGGAAGGAGAAGTTTGATGAGGAAGATGTGCAGTCAAAAATCAAATCCTTGAAAGGAATTTTGATAGCCCTTTATGATGAGTATGGGCCAAGAGTGGATGGTGGTATACACATGAAAAAATCTGAATCACAAAATGAAGGTTCTTCTATGATTATTGATGAAGATAGTGGGAGGGATGATATTTTCGATGACTGGATGAGAGTGGTCGAAGAGAGTAATGATGCAGTGCTGGCACATGAAGTGGATCAATACTTGGTTGATCCTTTGGAAATGGCAACTAAAGGTAAATTTGATATTTTGTTGTGGTGGAAGCTCATGGGTCCCAAGTATCCTATTTTGGCAGTAATTGCAAAAGATATTCTTGCTATCCAAGTATCAACAGTGGCATCAGAGAGTTGTTTTAGCACAGGGGGTAGAGTGATAGATGCATTTAGGAGTTCATTAACTCCTACAACAGTAGAGGCATTGATTTGCATGCAAAACTGGTTGAAGGGAGATGATATTGCAACTTCAGAACTGGAATTTCGTCCAGACAATCAAGAACTTGAATTTTATGAAACTATTGAAGCAGGTAATTTTATTTTTAAATTTGCTTCTCCAATTTTAAATATTTATTAACTTCTTTGGAACTTTTAGATTGATTAATTTGTGTGCTTTTTGTGTATGTAGAACATATAAGTTCAGTTTCGGATCCAAAGGGAAGGAAGAAGTGAGGTACATGTCCAAAGGGAAGGAAGGTAAGCAAAACTCTGATGCATTTCTTTCTTTCATTCATTGGTTTTCATTTCATTGTTACTGATTTCAAATTGTTTTTGGGCGATTTAAAGTTGTTGTATGCTTAAGTGCCAATGATGGTGTTAAATATACTATGAATGTTTCATAATGAAAACTACTACAATCTGAGGCACCCCATCTCCAATTTGTATCTTTTTTTTTTTTGGTCAAATTTAGTTTGATCCATTTTGTTAGCTGTTTAGAGTGGGTGAAGTGTTAGTAGATCAGAGAGAGAACAGACGGATTCCCTCTGATTTAATCATGATTATTCAACTGTATACTTTCTGATACTTGGTGCTCTAAGATTCCCTCAATTGCATAGGGATATAGATTAGCTAAAGAGTTAAAACTACAATTTTTCCTGAGCCAGTGATGTTAAATAAATATTTGCTGCTTTTGATTGGGTCTAATTATAAATTATAAGTTTATAACCCACGATGAACAATTTTCCACCAAGATCTCTGAGGGTCTGACCAATTTACTAGCTAAAGCTAATAGCTTGATAACAATTAATAGTTAATGTTATCTGAAATATGGAATTCAAGTTTTAGAATCTTCACACAATTAGACCTTTCCAAAGCCAGATTTTACTAAGTTATTTTGTTTGTCATGTTGAATGCAAGTGATGATAAACAAGACAGGGACATCAGCAGATTCAGCACTCATTTGGAGAATGTTGACTCGTCTGTGGGAATCTCTCTGATGCACAAGATCATAAGCTTAGGTTGTGTTTGTGCTACTACACAGAGAACCCTGCAAATGAGCTTGTCAGCATCATCAACACAGCAAAAACTTCCAAGACTGACAGCAAGAATTTCTTTTTGATTTTGAAGTTGTTGTATTCTGTTTAGGTACTGTGTTTGTATCTTATTTTGGTCTTATGTTTGTATTCTATTTGTTACTGGAATGTATTCTAGAAATTCTAATTTCAACTACTCTTATGTTTGTATTTCTTCAAGTGTTCAGATTTACATAAAGAATGCATTTATGTTTTATGATACTGCAGTGAAAGTGTAGAATGTACATTGAATATATCAGTGAAATGAATATGTTTTATGATTGCATTTATGTATTGCTTGAAATGAGTTTAGACTTTAGAATGTACATTGAATATATCAGTGAAAGTGTATTGCTTGATGGCTGATGCTACCAACGCCTCCATCTCCAGAAAACAGAAACAATGGCAGGCTGGCAGCACTCTTTGTATCCAAATTCCAGCTGATACTGCATAACGAATTGACAATAAAGCAGAAACAATGGCAGCACTCTTTGGATGCCGCTGATCCCGTCCCGTCCCGTCCCGTCCCGATCCCGTTTGGGATGGGACGAGGTCGGGATGAGGTTTTTCCCATCCCGTCCCGTCCCGATCCGGTATGAACGGGATGGGATAGGGATGGGTATATCTCGTCCCATCCCGTCCCGTGCCCACCCCTACCTTCAATCTTCAAAACAAAACTCAGGGGGTTGATGAAACCATGGGAGCTCGAGTGACAAAAGTTTCCATGATTTTGAGTAGCACCCGATGGGTGCACATAGTACTATTTGCCCAAGTTTACATCCAACGTTAACCAAGAAGATAAGTACTATGTGCGGGCCTGGCTCTTTGGAAAAATTGTAACTACATTTTCTACTTCTTCCCTCTCACTCTCACACTCACTCTCACTCTCACTCTCTCCTCTCTTTTGGTATCCAATGGCGTTAGCAGGAGCCAACTGCGCCTTTGGCAATTTCACCGAAACCCCACACCCCCTTTCGTCTTCGAAGGTCCCCTTTCGCTTTCCCACTTCACAAAGAACCCAAATTCGATCAAGAAAGGGTGATTTCAGGAGGGGTTCTTCTTCTACTTCTGGTCGCAAGAACGAAGACGAGGTAAGGGAACTCTAATTTCTCTTCATTGGGTGTTGTTTAATTGGTTTGTTTTGTAACAATTGTGGGTTTTGAATGTAGGTTGGAGCTGTGCCGCAGAAGGGATTGAAGGATGACAGGAATGGTTTGGTTTCAGATGCAGGTGGGAGGAGGGAGAAGGGGAGATCTCAGTTGTCGTTGTTTAAGTCGTCCGGTACTCAGAGGAAGGCAAAGAAAGGGTTTTTGTATGATTTGAAGGAACCCCAGGTTCGAATTTCACTCACATTCTATTATTGTAGTATACATTTCTTTGTTTATTGTATAGATGGCATTAGGGTTGTGGTTTTAGGTTGAATTTCTTGTTAGAGATCATATTTTGCTAAAAATACGATCTTTACACTTAAGCTTTGTTGTTGTGAATTGTGCCGAATAATCTTGCGAAAGCTAGGAAAGATTGCCAACATCATTTGGTCCCAATGATATTTTTGATAGTGGTTAGCTAGTTGAAAAGTAGGGACTCAATTGATAAAGCAAACAAGATAAAGTAAACAATTGCATGGAACACATTATCACCAAGAAGTGGGTGTTTGTTTTTAATTCTAATTGGAAGCATAAGCTCTTAGGGTATGTTTGATTCCAAGGAAATTTTCAAAAAGAAAGAAGAGATGAGAGAGGAAGTGGGAAAATTTTCTCGTCTTGAGGTTGAAGATGACTGTAATTTTGGCAAATATATTCCTAGCTTCCCCACCGAGAAATTTTTTTTCACAATTTTGTAAAAAACCAAGAGAATAGTGATCATCACAAACATGTTTTTCATTCTCCCTTCTAGCAAATTTTCCTTAGAATAAAACACACCCTTAGTAAATTTTGAGTCCAGAACATTTTCTTCTAATTATTTTAGCACCAGGGTGGTGTTGGTGGTGGTGAGTGCTTGGTGACAAGCGATGAAAAGAAACAAACACCCCTCCACTTCTTATTTCAAATTTTGATCACGCGATTAGAACAAACACACGCACAAAAAAAAAAAAAAAAAAAAAAAAAAACCACCTCCTTTGATGCTTACTGGTTTGAGAACTTTTGCTTCTAATTACAGATGCAAACAAACACAGACACACACTTTGATTCAAAGCTAAATACCCCTAAGTTTGATATGTTAATACAAAGAAATGGGATAGGTATCAGATACTTGGTAAAATGTTCTGAACTCAGAACCTATGCTTGTTTCTTATTAAAAGCCAAACCAAACTTCCAGTTTAAAGTGGTCACTTCTTTCCTGAACCTGGGGGCCGAACATTCTCTGACTCCAATTAGAGTTTAGACTTATAATCACTGAATGAAAACAATCACTAAACTAGAGGCTTGAAGTTATTGAAAAGTGTGCTATATTCCGCAAAATTCATACTCTAATTCAGTTAAATGGCAAAAACAAACGGCCACTCAAGCTTCAAGGGCAAAAAATTCATGTAAATATATTGTAATAAGTCAACTGATTCTTACTTGTTATTTTTCTTAGAACACTCATTACTTTTTTAACCAAGCTTTATTTGAAATATTTTTTTTAAATATGCTACTTGAGAAGTTCATATTCTGGATATTACAAAATATTGTCCGCAAACCTATGCAGTTAAAACGGATAACGGACTCATAACGGCCTAGGAGCGTTATAAGTTATATAGGAATATAACGGTATATAAAGGTCTATAATAAAATATCAAACTGATTTATGATTTAATGTATTTATAAGGAAATCAAATGGAAACCGAGAGAATAAAAATAAAAGTTCCATCAAACTGATTTTTTTGTATATTAGTGAGATCTCTACAACCCCACACCAGCTAGGGCTGAACAAAAAATCGATCAAACCGAACCGATTGGTTCGGTTTAAATTCTGTTCGGATCGGTTTTAAAAAATTCAAAACCGAAATGGTCGGTTCGGTTTTCGGTTTCTATGTGATTTTAACCAACCAAACCGAACCGACCGAATATATAATAAATAATATATATTTTATATATAAATAATATAATATGTTTAAAATATTCGATTCAGTTCGGTTTATTTCGGTTTGGGTTTTATTTTTGTCGGTTTGGTTCGGTTACAGTTTGCATAAATTAGAATCGGTTCGGTTTCGGATCGGTTTTGTTAATGGTCGGTTCGGTTTGAAAATTTTAAAACCGACCTAAGTCGGTTCGGTTTTCAACCCTAACACCAGCTGATTTTATAAACCCATCTAATTGCCCATCAAACAGATTATGAAGGTTTATAAACCCATCAAACAGATCTTTTGTGTATTTTATAGACCCAAATTCTTCAAAACAATCCAAAATTCCATCAAAGATTACCAGAAATGGGTGGGGAAGCAGAAAATAGAAATGGAGGTTCAAGGGAGGTTCCCGCATGAAGGCCGGAGGTTCAATCGCACAGTCCGGTGGTTCGATCGCACGGTCTTCGTATTCTTCAGTTTCTTCTTCTTCTTCCTTCGGTTTCTTCTTTGCTTAGATCTGAAAAAAGAAAAGAAAAATGAATCGGTTTTTTTTTCTAATATATATTTAACAAACTTTATAACGCCGTTACAAGTTATAACGTTTTATTCATAACGGCTGCTATATGAGCGATATATCGGTTGTCGTTACCATCTATCTTTATATCTAACCTTTATATTTTTTACATCCGTTACACATTATAACTCCTTTTTAACTGCACAGCCGCAAACTGAAGATACGACAACACAACATTTTCCCCAATTTTAAAAGCTCCAACATAACCAAATTATTGAGCCTGCTAATCACCCTCCCATGGCCATAACAACCAAAATGAATAAGAATGGGGACAAAGGAACCCCTTTCTACGTCCTCTGAAGTATGAAAGAAGCTGGACAGATTACAGAAATCCATTGGCCAAGTCGTGAAAGTGGTTGTTGACTATGAATAAGACTTGTGAGTTGTGACAAAGGAACCCCTTCTGTGAGTCCCTAGAATTACGAAAGAAACTAGACAGAGACCCATTAAACAAAATTGAGGAAGAGACCTATGACAAAAATTTCCCAACTCACCTTGTATAATTTGTATGGTAGCTTGTTTAGCATCAGTCCTAATTGTGCAAACTCACTTTTCTAATTAATGCTCACTATGGTTTTTGTTGCTTTTGCTTGTTTGTTTTTTAAGTAATAGAAATACAATCTGATTTTCAGTTTTGTCTAGTTGCTTGAAATATCTGTAGTCTATGTTAGGTTATCAATTTAACAAATTCATTTTCGTCTTAATTCATGTGATTGGCATTGAACTATGTCCTTGTGTTAGTTCTTCCCATTACTAGGTGTTGGTTTGTTTATAAGCAAAACTTTTTTATACAGGTGGACTCTGGGAATATTCAAGATACAGCTTTTCTCAATGCTGTTGTAAAGGTACATCTTATATAGTCTTGTTTATAACTGTGCTTCATGAATGCAGACTTATTTACATGGGGAGTGGTTCCCTGGGTGTGGCTGAGGGAACATCCTCGGACACTGGTCCTTGTACGACAAGTGGGGCGCTTCCTGGTTCTGGGTTATCACGTATTCGTTTCATTTCATTTATGGAGTCTACACTTCCATGCAATAACAAACTTGATTTTATTATCCTAATTTTCTGATACCAGGATGCATCCTTTTTGAGAATATTGTGTCGGTTGTGTTTGGTTGCAAAGAAAATAATTTAAGGGGGCGTAGGGTAGTGGAAACAAGAGAGCGGAGAGGAATGACCGAGGGAGACAAGGGAGAATTGGAGGTTGAAAACTCTAAAAAATGTGGAAATGTTTTTTAAGTGGCAGAAGAAATATTTTGCCATGGAGATATGGTGGAGAAAAAAGGTGGTCATCTTCAACCTCAAGTGCTCAATTTTCTCTTTTTTTCTCCTATATTCCCCTCGATTTTTTTTTCCAATTGTTTCTACGTTTTTTTTTTCTTCTTTAAAACCAAATACAACCTATGTAAAAACCATGGGCGGACCTACTAAGGGGCCCAAAGGGGGGCAGCTGCCCCCCCGCCCCCTCTATTTTCAAAAATAAAAATAAAATAGTATATACGTAGCATTTTTTGAATTTTTTTAATATAAATGTAAAAAACATGATATTATAAAACTTCATTCAATAAAGTACATATCAACTCTTTGGTACAATGGTTGATTTTTAAAACTTCATTATTAATAACACAAGTTCGATTCCCTTTGAACGTAAGAATTTTTTTTAATAAACCCCCACCCCCATTTTTTTTTATATAAACTTGTATTTATGATCTATTATATTCGCACATTTCAAAATTTTCCAATTAAACTTACATATTTGTCTTAATTATTTTGCAATTTTACTCATGTATTCTAGTTATTAGGCTTGTTGCTTTTGTTAAATTGTCGACGACTTGATCGCAATTTGACTTAAAATATTATACCCGATTCAGTTTAATATATACAATGTGTTTTCTATAGTTGTAAAGATAAATGCTCACTATTAGATTAACTTCATGAAGAATACAATTAGAAATTATATATTTTTTATTTTAGTGTTTACTGTAGATATTAGTAGAAACTTGTTGTCAAATCATCAATTCGGAGCAAGGATTGTGATGTCGTTTTTCGAAGTAATTTCGGTATCCTGATTTTAAGAAATATTTTGTTGTATGTAGAAAAACATAAAATAATTGTGTATGTCAAATATGTATAAATATATGGACAAGTACGATATAAATAAATTACATAATAAATGCATTAAATACATCAAATGAAGCCTAAATACTCAAGTATCACTATAAATGTAATTTGCTTCATAATTTTCTGGGTTTTACACGAAATTATAAACAATCTACGAAAAATGACTAAATATTTTGATCGAATAAATGTATTTTTTTGGGTTATATACGAAAATGTCAAAATTTACAAAGAAAACACAATATTTCAAAATAACATATTTTATTTTTCAAGACACTTTAAATTTCGAGACCTCAAAAAAAGAAATATTTCATGAAATTTCGCGAAATCACAATCCTTGGTCCGTAGTACAAAATGTTCTAGCTTTGGCCTTGATAATTCCTATTAACAACAAAAAATCCCTTACCATTTCACCCTTCCTCGACTGAAATCCTAGGTCCGTCACTGGTAACAATGAGTCAATGACACTTCATTTTCAAAAAATTCCATTGACACTTCGACACTTGTCAGATACTCCCATTGGACACCTCATGCTTATTAATCAACTTTTTCACATATCCTTGAAAGGTTTCAATTCTTTACAAATGTACAAGCATATCATAGTTAGTTGGTAGTACATTTGTAATAATATGACCTACGAGTGATACACAAAACGATTTGGAGCTAAATGCAAATATAATAAAAGATGAAAAAGACAACAATCA
The DNA here is from genome assembly GCA_963556465.1 of Berberis vulgaris. NCBI lineage: Eukaryota > Viridiplantae > Streptophyta > Magnoliopsida > Ranunculales > Berberidaceae > Berberis > Berberis vulgaris. Next base: position 77,622,238 of record OY747133.1, read on the forward strand.
TAGTTTTTTTGCAATCCTTCCACTATATTATTAGAACAAGGATTCTATCATCTCAAGAACAAATTCTCTTGAGGCTCCAACCTTTGCTATCTTACAAAATTTACAATATGCTCGAGAACAAACTTTCATGGCTCCAACCTCTCGAGAACAAATTTTCTTCAGGCTCCTACTTCTCAAGAATAAACTTTCTTGAAGTTCCAACCTTTGGCATCTTACAAAGATTACAATACTATTGAGAACAAACTCTCGAGACTTCATCGTCTCAAGAACAGACTCTCTTAAGGCTTCAACTTCTTAAGATCAAATTCATTTGAAGCTCCAACATTTGCTATCTTATTAACTAACAAAAATTCCAATACTCCCTTGAAAACAAACTCTTCAAAAGGCTTCTATCTTAAGAACAAACTCTTGAGGCTCTCTCTCAAGGATAACTTCCTTGAGAGCTTCGCTGAACAAACTATGGATCTACATCTTTCTAGCCTGAATCTCCTAAATTTTTTGTGTTTCCTAGGGATCCTCCAACCTACATACAAAGACACTATATATAGGCCAAACAACTTCAAACCAAACAAGGAAAACCTTCTCCTAATAGAAAAATATTTCCATATTACTTTCCTTGTCCCACAAGGAGAACTTTCTTGTTTTAACCAAATAAGGAAATCCTACTCCTAATAAAAAAAATTTATTTTGATATTATTTTCTGTGTCCCTCAAGGGGAAACTTCTTTATTCTAATTTTCTAATTGATTTAGAAATTTTCCTTCTTTTAATTGAAAAAGAAACCTAATTCAAATAGGAAAACTTTCCAAGAGGGAGACTTTTGTCTAACAATGAAACTTTCTTTGTCCTAATTAATAAAATAAACCTATTCAAATAGGAACTTTCCTTACTTAACGACTAAGCTAAGGGAGATACTCTTGTATTTACAAGAATACAAGATTAAGAATATGACTAATGATTCAAAATTTATTGCTGAATACTAAAATGTACATACGTGTCTGCAATGTGTCCCGTGAAGTGTTTTTTTCGCCGTTCTGTCCGAGTTTGACACCTCGTGTCCGTGTCGATCAACGACACCCCTGTCTGTGTCATTGTTACTTGGCAATATGGAATACAACCTTATAGAATTTTGGAGCAACTAATAGGCTGATTAGGAATACCCAACCCAACTATAAATGACCCATTTTTAATTGTTCTATAGGTTGAAGAGCTTGTGTACTGCGTGGATAGCCAAAGATTGATTTAGTTTTGATTTATGAGAGCATTCTATTGCATGTAATTATCTTATTGATTTTCTATGAACATAGATGTGAAACTTAGTTGCAGTACACTGGAAAATGGGCTTTGGGGAAAGCAGGTTGTGGAAGCTCCAATTCTTGATTCTTCATATAAGCATTATTTTATGTGTCAGTTGTTTCTACATGTTTGGAAACTTCTTGTGATAATTGCAGAATTCATTCCTTGCATTTCCTTGTTGTTTTGCCATGGTCTTATTTTGTTTTTATATATCTTGTCCAGGTATACTGTACTCACACTGCGCCTGATTATTCCCTTCCTTGGCAAAAACAACGGCAGTTTACTAGCACAGGAAGGCATGTATGAATTCTACAGCCATTATATTCCCGCTAAATTATTAAGTTCTTTGAGTTTTTTCTTATTTTGAAAGTTAAGCAAATAGTTTGGGATCCATTCTGTTGTCTCCTTGGCAGTGTTATCCATATATGGTGTTTCAATATACAATATATTTTCTGATCCTTTCTTTTTATTTGTTCAGTGCTTTTATGATAGGAGATGGAAAGCTTTTAACAAATGCACATTGTGTGGAACATCATACCCAGGTAGGTGGCACATAATTGGGTACTGAATGGAGATGTAAAAAATGTATGGTCCAAGTTTACCTCTACATAAGTGATGATTTCGTAACTGAAAAGCAAGTTATTTTGATCTTATAGTTTATTTCTTATTTGTTTACGGTGAAGTAACTTCCAAGATTAACTTTTGCTCATGTGAGGCTACCTTGAGTATCTCATTTTGTATGCAAAACCTTGTCTACTAATGATTCATTTGAGTATTGTCTCGACAGTACAGCTGTGACAGGCAGATCCTTTCTTTTAAATAGTTTGGTGTTCCATTAACAAATTAACAATTTTTTTTATATCAGTTTCCCATTTATCTAGAATGTAGATGATCCAATATGTGAACAAAATATGGGTGTGTACGTGTTAGGTGCTTGCATGCCTGTGTACACTATTTTTAACAACAAGATACTTCACTTAATGATTTCTGATAGAATTGAAACTGTAAAATAACATAAATTGAAAGGCAATGCGGGGAATTGAAAGAAAATAAATTAATGATAAAATAAATAAACAAAAGAAAATTTCTTTCTTAATCAACTTACCAACAATGAACAACCTGCGCTCCTTTTATAATTGACCTAACTTCTATGACAAGAAACAAACCCTAAATCCAATTGAAAACCAATGGGATGTTGCTAAATAGACCCAAATACTAATAATAATATTGCTAAAATACTAATAATAATAATATTGCTAATAGGCCTAAATACTAATATTGCTAATTAGGCCCAAATACTAATAATAATATTGCTAAAACAACCCCGCTTACATCAACCTCCAGGGAAGAAGCTCGTCCTCGAGCTTAAAGTCGAAGAAGACATATGAGTAAGCAATCATGACTGAACATAAGGCGAAGTGCATAGCGACCTTGAACTTTACTTTTGTAATTGCTGATATCCCAAAGAATCAAATGAAAAAATTGGCACAAAAAAAAGTCCCATTTGAATACTGAGCTCGAAACGGATCCATTGCGTGATTTGAATGATATGCATAAACTTGTACTGAAAATTCGTATGAAATTGATCCAAATTGGATCATAAGCTTTGTCCCATGGTGGTACTCGTCATGTCCTATGTTGGTGAATAGACTCATTACTAGAACTTAATAATCAACCAACTGTGGTGGTACGTGGAATTCCCTAATGTTGCAAATATCCAGTTCTTCATTTGAAGAAGAATTAACATGTGGTGGTACTGAAAGATTGATGGGTATAAATAGCCATAGTGGATTAGGGACTTAAGTGAAAAAGAATAGTCAAGGACCGAAATAGAAATTGGAGTAGGGACTTTGAGGAAAATTCCTGTACTTCCTCTCTCCAACTTGACTGAAACATGGGTTGGTGTCAATGGCTGCGAGAAAGGGGTTGTTTCGATGGAGCGAGGATTGACGGAGGGGACGGTGGAGGAAGGAAGGGGTTGGTCTAGTTGTGAGGGACGTAAAGGGATTTGGGGTCCAATCAACTTGGTGTAGGAGTCGATAACCCTGGCTTGTGATCGGAGAAGGGGCAGCGATCGGCGCAGGTGGAGGAGGAGGTTGATCAATGTGAGGCAGGGGCAGCGGAGGGGGTTGTCGATCGAGTTGATGAATCGACCGATTATTGAGGCTGTTGATGTAAAAAAGGTGGGGATTTGGGGGTGAACATGCAAGGATGCATGGACACGGATACGCGTGTCGTGTCAGACACGGATACGACACGCTGACTCGGCAATTTCCCCAAAACTAGGACTCGAAGACACGTCGACATATCATATACTATTTGTTTTTATTAAATATATAAATAAAAACGATAATCTAAAAATATGCCCTCCTAGAGTGTTTTCAACTATGTTGCAAGTAGAAAAAAATAGAAAAAAACACGAAAAGGAAAAAACGTAGAAAAAAAGAAGATGTGCAAAGGTAGAGAATAAGATGATATTATGTTGTAAGAAAAAACAAAGTAGAAAAGAATATAGTAGATAAGTAGAGGAGGAAGAAGCAAATGAGAGAAGAAGACGCAAAGATTAAAAAGAAGCATTCTATGCTTTAGTGGCTATTTGCTCACTATGCAGTTAAATCGGAAAGCAATCACAGTGCGGTCCATGACCGAATTACGATTAAGTGGGATTAATCGAATTTAATCGGTCTACTTTAAATATTAATATATAATTTAATTTTTACTAATTTATAGCTGAATTTAATTTTGCAGGTGCCTAGACTTGTTTAGGAACAACCAACACAACACAACAACACAAGTAACAACAAATGATAGCAAGTTAGCATTTAGCAACATCACTCTACCAGTAAATAACAATATGTAAACTCTAAAACTAATTTTCAATTATTAAAAAATAAGTTGATATAAATTATATCAGTAAAAATAATTTGCATTCAATCATTCATAAATAAACCGATATAAGTTATAGCGATAAATCGGCGAATCGGCTGGGCCGATTAATCGGTGACTCACTGATTTTTTGGAGTCCGCTAAACCCCAACCGATTTCATCATGTTCGGTTTGGTCAAATCCCGAATTACGATTAATTGGCATTTTTTCGCCGCATTAATAACATATTTTGCTCATTTATTTGAATCTCAATTAAAAGAGTCATTAAATTAGGTGATTATTTGCACATATCTAAAAGTAAAAAATAAAACAAAGTCGGTTGACGAGTCTTGAATGTCCCGACCAAGTTTCAAGTGTATTGGAGGCGTGTCCGACACGTTGACCACGTATCCGACGCGTGTCGGAGGTGTGTCGAGCAAGTGTCTGTATCGGATACGTGCCGGACACGAATACGACAAGTTTTTCGAAAAGTCTATACTTCTTTGTGAACAAGTGAAGGCTAATTGATAGAATTAAAACTATAAAATAAACATGAATTAAAAGATAATGCGGGAGAATTGAAAGAAAATAAATCAACGATAAAATAAATAAACAAAATAATTATATTTATTCATTAAGCTTACTAACAATGAACAACCTATGCCTCTTTTATAATTAACCTAACAAGAAACAAACCCTAAACCTAATTGAAAACCAATTGGCTGTTGCTAAATAGACTCAACTACTAATAATAATATTGCTAAAAGAACCCGCTTACATCAATTTCCTAGTAGGGTTTTCTTATTTATACTTAATTAAAAACTTTTATGGTGTTTATTATTATTATTATTATTGTTATTTTTATTATTATTTCCATGGAAAATCATAAAAACATTAAAAAATAGTGGAGAAGAGAAAAAGGAAAGGGGGTGTTCGAGGATATAACTTATAGCCTTCCACCAATTTTCAACATCATGGGCTGAAATTTTTTTTCACTCTCTTATCTCCACTATTCATGGAGAAAAATGAAACACACCGTTAAAGATAATTAGTAGGAATTTACTTCTAGGCGTTGGTTTGTCTGATTACCTCGCCATTCTATACTGCAGGTTAAAGTAAAAAGAAGAGGAGGCGACACCAAATTTGTTGCTAAGGTACCTAACATGGATGTTTTGTTTTGTGATATGTACACATGCATATGTGGGCCTCACACCTGATTTTTGCGTGGTTGTTTATTTCTATTAGTAACTCTTTTTATTTATTTTAGTTTCTTAGGGTCCAGGTAATTAGTTATGTCCTTTTAAATAAGTCATTTCCCCTGCAAGGTATGTTTCTGTAATCAAAAGAAAGTTATGCTATATTTTGACATTGAGAATGAAGAGTTCTTGCTCTAGATTTTTCGGTTGAAAACCAAATAATTGTGGAATCTTCAGTTTAATTGTTGATTTTTATATATAGCTCCGCTTTGGTTAAGAGTAAACATAAAATTTGGTATTAGCGCGATTTAACATTGAAATCTTGATTATTTTGAGATAATGGATGATGCAATAGATGAAGTTGTGTCCAATCGAATTGATTAATTTGAGAAGAAGACCATCAAAGAAGAGGTCAGAATTATAGGAAGGGACAAAACCATTACAAGACACGCCAAGGCTTTGGCGGCACTTATAAGCCCAACAACATCCCATGGAGTTCCAAAGTCTGCTTGTTTTTGTCTTGGAGGCCATACTTGCTGAGATTGTTTTGATTCCAAGAGTTACATTCGTAAATAAATGGGTCCATAACCCAAAATAAAGGACTATATAAATGTAACATATACATGTGCAGGTTGGTTTCTAAATCTGGTGACATCAGGATCCCTCTCTTGTTGTTGTCTGTTGTTTATATTTCTCTTTCTGGGTATCATTAATAATTCATATCCTTGTTTTGCTTGATAAAAAAACATACATAGTCAAAACACCCCTTGTGCACACCAGTGTTCTAAAAAGCGCTAGGCGGGCGGCGAGCAGGTGCCTAGCGCCTAGGCGGTCTTAAGTTTTGTATTATAACTTTAATAATGTACAAAAGTTAAGCATAATACCTTATCAATTACATCAAATTTAATGCCAAGATACATATGCAAAATTTAAAAACATGAAAAATTAACAATCATGAACAAAATTTATTAAAACTCAAATGACTGAAGTTGGTCATGATGGGTACTTTATACAAAGTTAAATTTGTGGACAAATATCCAAACCTACTCTTTTATTTTTCTTCAAATTGCATGAATAACCTCAGTCATGTTTGATAAAATCTACATTACTAAAATTGGTACGATCCTTTGAGAATTTCATTAAGTAATCATCATTTGCTACATTCAGACATATACTGAATAAAAAAAAATTAAATTGTTTATTTCCAAAAAAATAGGAAAGAAAAATAAAATAAGAACACAATCAGCCTTAAAACTCGCCTAGACCCCACCTAGGCCGCCCAGACCCCGCCTAGATTGCCCAGAACCCGCCCAGCCATTAATCTGGGCGTTTTTCTAACGCCCGCCTAGGCCGATTTTTAGAACACCGGTGTACACACGCACACATGTAATCTATTCAGGAAAGTGCCTTAATTGATTTCTCTATGTGATAGTTCTGAACATTTACTTACTATCTTTATTGATCTTACATACAGGTTTTAGCTAGAGGTGTTGAATGTGACATTGCTCTGCTATCAGTAGAGAGTGAAGAATTCTGGAAGGGGGCTGAGCCACTCCGGTTTGGGCATCTTCCTCGTCTTCAGGTTTTAAATATTTCCTCCTTAAAAAGTAGCAGAGTCGGTTCATTTATTTATTTCATAATTGAAGTTCTTTCTCTAAGTAATATTGATCAGTACAGTAAAATCCCATGAAACATAGCAAAACATTGAAGGCCTAATTTTTTTTTTTTTGATAATTTTTATGCTCTCTGCTTCTGAGTAGAACTATAATCTATATCAATGTAGCATTATTTTTAATTTCTCTTTCCAAATCTTATCTCGAAATTTGTTTTCCTTTTCCCACTTAAGCCCTCTAGATTAGGAGATATGGAAAATAGTATTTCGGTGAATCTTCATGATAGAGACTTGTTAATCAAAGAAGCACTCGATCTTTTTGGATTGACAAAATTATCTTTCTAATCCTATAAATGGCTATGCCTTCCACAGCTGAAAGAATGCTTTGGTTTTCCAAACTCACTTTCTTCCTAGAATGGTGGGTGAGGGAAACAAGAAGTAAATCAAATTGAAGCTACTTATATGTTTGTTTCATTCAAAATCCACACTTCCTGTCGCAAGTAGGAGCCCATGATCAGGAGTTCCATTGACAATAATGAAACTAAGTTTGGAACTTGGTCAAGAGTTTGAAGGAAGGTGGTTTAGTTGCTTAGAACTTGAGATGCATACAAAACTGAAACTAATACTATTCCGAAATTGGAGGGTAATATCAGGAGCATACTCCAATTTAGTGGCCAGCCATAATGAGAACTTCCAAATAGCTCATTCCTCTTTATGAGTTAGAGGCTTCCTTGAATTTAATTAATGCATGTCCTTGACTGTGTGCATGAATATTGTTTTGTTTTTGTTTTTGTTTTTGTTTTTGTTTTTGTTTTTGTTTTTGTTTTTGTTTTTGTTTTTGTTTTTGTTTTTATTTTTGTTTTTGTTTTTTTTTAATTTAATTTTAATTTATTTTTCAATCCCTTAACCCCTCCCACTTCAAATGCGGCTGGCATGGTTTGAACCCTGGACCTGTGATTCCATTTGCCATAGGAATATCACTGAGTTGGTACTCCATTGGCATGTGTGCATGAGTTCTCACCTAGTAAGTCTTACAATTGTGTATGACCAACAACTAAAAGTGAGAAACAAGCTGTTCTATAGTTTCCATAATGTGATTACCAAATATTCCCACTAGTAGATGACCTTCTTTTTCCAGATCTCCACTTCCAAAATCTCCTGATTTGTTTCATCAAGGTGGTTCCACATGTTGCTGGTCCTTTTCAAATGACTATGAGGACTGGGAGGTGTTCAAATTACCAGCTATGTTTACTGCATTTATTGCTTTAAATGCTTGGTAACAAACTATGCCCATTTATTGTATCTTCACGATGATTCAGCATACATATTTACAATATATTTGATCCAGTGTCATGTTACTCATTTCATAACATTATTCTCACATATCAGGATGTTGTAATGTTGGTCCTGGAAGCACAGAATGGGCACTCAGACTTGTTTTAGGCATTTGGTGCAAGCTATTAAATGAAACTCCATATTATGATTTTCTTTTCCTCAAATATATGCATTTTATGTTGTTTTTCAGCTAATATATCAGCTTGATGTCATTAACATGTCTGCCATTAGCAATTTTCATGGTATCAGCATGGTGTTAACACTGCTTTTGATGAGCAGGATTCAGTGACTGTTGTAGGATATCCACTTGGAGGAGACACCATATCAGTGACAAAGGGCGTGGTTTCACGGATAGAGGTTTGGTTTCTACAATATTTAAAATAAATTCCTACTTGTGTGAAAGTTAATGCTACCGTGAATAAGCCAGATGCATGATACTTGTGTGAAAGTTACTCATAAATGTAATAATGTTTAAAATAGTACTGCAGAGTAAGTAAATTATTATGATTCATGTTCTTTGTTGAAAGAGTCGGACCATATTTCTGATGATTTCAAAAGCTTAAATTCATAGAATTAATTATTTTGTCATTGTTTTTTAACAGTAACTGTGAGGTAGGTGCAATATCTATATTTGAAAAATAGCCCCAAAGATCAGGACTCAGGAGCCTTCAGAAAGTGTTACCTTTCTTTGATATTGATTCTTTATGCCTAAGAGTATTACATATTCAAAGGTATTTTACTTGTGACATTGACAGGTCACATCATATGCTCATGGTGCATCAGAATTATTGGGAATTCAAATTGATGCTGCAGTAAATCCTGGTTAGTGGTTATCTACTAACTGGATTTTTGTTCTTGGAAGTTTGGGCTTTGCTAATGCTCTTCAGCCTGAACATACTGTTAATTTGTATATAGTTACATGGAGGTTGGGGTTTCTTCAACAGTTTTAATTCTTGTTATGTCCCATTTCTTGTCTTGTTAAATTATAGGAAATAGTGGTGGTCCTGCATTCAATGACCAAGGGGAATGCATAGGGGTTGCATTTCAGGTATATCATCTGGAAAATTCTGAATTTGATGTGTGAAGAGCTATTTAGAACTGATAATTGAAAGTAAGGCACATTGTTTCATTATTTACTACATTTATTTTCTGTTAAGTATGCAATTTTGTTAATGATTGGTAACTATTTGTAACTTGAACATTTATACGCTGGTTGTATCACTCGATAATTCTCCATTTTCCTTACCTTCAGTCTTACCTTCACAGTCAATCGTTTTGAATGTTATGTGTTTTATATGTATTAAGACTCTTACCAGATACTTCATTTAGGTCTACAGATCTGATGACGCTGAGAATATTGGCTATGTGATTCCCACTACTGTGGTGTCTCATTTCTTGAATGACTATGAAAAGAATGGGAAATATACAGGTGAGCAACTATCGTTTATAGTATATAATGTACCCAACATTTAAAATAGTATATTATGTACCCAATGTCATTATAATTATCATCATGTTGAACAACTAAAAGACCTAAGATGACATTTGTGCATCTCTTGGCTTTGTCTGAGACTCTTGGTACAGATCCTCTTTTGTTTCCTTTTAAATGTTTGAATCTGGCAATCTAGCATGATATTCTAGAAGAGACACTCTTCCATTTTATACTGACTTCAGTCTCTCAGGGTTTCCAAGTCTTGGAATTTTGCTCCAAAAGGTAGAGAATCCAGCACTTCGTGCATACTTAAAAGTGCAGTCTAATGAGGTACAGGTTTTACCCTTTCTGGTTCTGTTATGTTCTTTGTTTGTTTTAGAGTATGATGTAAAGTAGGATTTAATTTGTTTAATATAGTTTAGTTGGTGGGTCGGGCCTAAGTGAGCCCATAATAGAATAAGTGGAGTTTGGGGCTCCAATATCATTTAAGGTTAGATTGCTTGATTTGCAAGCTAGTTTTAGTATAAATAGGGACAATAAGCCATTGCTTGTAGTTGGTTGAATGATGAATATGATTTGATTATCTTTATTTTAGTTTAATTGTAGATTTAGGTTAATTGTTTTCAGTAGCTAGATTTACATGTCAAACATATAGAGCCCTTTCTTTGTTTTTAATTTTTCTATGCTGACCCTAAAGACTTCTATCTTACTGCTATCATGGCCATAAGTCTTGAAGTTCTATCAACAGAAGAAAAATGGAGAAGCAAATATCATTTTAGAGTACAAAGAAAGATGACACGTGTTCCCTTAACTCCGTCTTGCTTAATTCAACCTTTCCCTACCACCACCTTATGACCCACTATCAAAGCTCCATTCTTTTTTCAGAGTAATGAGGACAACCAATGAGAACATTGATAAACACATTGACATCCAGGAACACCCAATATGTAGTAACACTGAAGTGAAATCATACAGACTTGTACTCTGATCTGATTTATGTATCCTTGGACTCTTGGAGAGATTGTCATTGTGTTGCTTGTATATACTTGTATTTGAATATGATTTATACAGTACTGAATTACTGATCATCTGAATTTCCACATCATTTCTCTCTATGGTTGCAGGGCATACTTGTACAAAGGATTGAACCTACTTCTGATGCTTATAAAGTTTTGAAAGAGGTTTGTACTAGCTATTTTGACATCCAAACTTAAACAATTGTGCAGTTGGTAAACCCAACCAGTACAAAGTGAACATTTTTTGTAAGAGGTAAAGTGATGTAAAAACATGATAATCACATCACTATGACCTTAAAACTATCAAGTCCCGACACAAGCAGAGGAAGATGCACCAGACATTACCAAAGTCAAACCAAACAATCCAATAAAATGCATCCACACCCTCAACGGAATCACAATGCAGAAGAAGATGAACCGAGCTCTTAGGCTCTTAGGAAGAAAAGGGATTATAACATCGATCCATGGAGTTTATGGTTAAATTTGAAAATTTCTTCCCATTTTCCCTCTAATATGTTCCCATGTTGAGCAAGGGATGCAAAGCTAATTTCTACTAATACTTTTTTGATTGTGTATGCTATCCATTGTCTTCATTTCAAGGGATATGAGAATATTGTATTTTTGGAAATATAAATCAGGAATACTGGGAAAATGATGGTTGCAATTATTATGATTCTTCAGGGTGATGTGATTGTGAGCTTTGATGGCGTTAACATCGGATCTGAAGGAACAGTGCCATTCCGGTCAACTGAGCGCATTGCATTTCGATACCTGATAAGCCAAAAGTGAGGTTTGCTATTACTTGGATGCTGATGTATTCTTCAGTCATATTTCTATTATTGAGCATGGTAATTTTCTGTTTCAAGTGAAAATATAAAAGAGAAAGCCAATATGTTCTTTGAACTCTTATGGGCTTACCGTGATTTAAACTGATTATATCTTAAGTTATTACCTATTCTAGAGCATGGCAATTGGTGCTTAAAGAAATGACAAAGCTATATTCTTCACTCTTATGGACTTGCTGTGATTGTTTAACACTCATAAGTCATAACGCTACTGTATCACTATTCTTCATCTTATCATAACATTAGCTCCAACTTTTATATGGGTGAAGGGTTGAAGGATGTACTGGCTGAACATTTTTGAAATATCATCAACATGGTATTTTAGAACTCACACCACTATAAACTTATAAAACATCGATCTCCTAAATGACACCAGAATTTTTTTTGGCGTTCTCCCACTTACTGTTCTGCATGTTGGTTTGCTGGTAGATGATTCTGCGTGTCACTCCATTTTTCTTTAGATTTTCTCCATTTGATTCTCAACTAGTGCTGCTTTGTGATCTCTGAATATTCTTGTTGCCTGCTTTTAGGACGTTTAAGTACAATGTTTGACTAGAATGACATCTCAATCATCAGGTTTGCAGGTGACGTGGCAGAGCTTGGTATTATTCGACAAGGAGCTTTCATGAAAGTTCAAACAACCGTAAACCCGCTTGTACATTTGGTATGTTGTATGAGATGAGAAAAAAACAATGTCAAGAGTTGGAATCTTTCTAATTACTACTTTTTCTGCATTCTTCAAGGTTCCTTACCACATTGATGGAGGACAGCCTTCATATCTTATTATTGCTGGTCTGGTGTTCACTCCGCTCTCGGAACCACTCATAGAGTATGTTTGCTCGTTACTGCAAGTCTGCCTATTTTATATGTTATATTCTGTACAGAGCATCGGAATATTCCTATAACAATTTTGTTTTTGATGACAGGGAAGAGTCTGAAGGCACAATAGGGGTAAATCTTTACGGATCTGCTGACTCTGGTTTGACATAATCCCCATTCTTCCAAAATTTGACAGTTTTTCTGTTCATTCAATCAGTTGAAATTACTGACAAAGGCGAGATACTCATCGGCTAAGTTTATAGGGGAGCAAATGGTGGTCCTCTCACAGGTTAGCTGCATTACCTCCTAGACATGAATCCTCGCGTACAGGACTGGATAGTGAAATAGGGGATTTTTTTTTTTTAATGAAATCACTCGTCTCAGTTCTCCCCTGAAAAAAGATGATACAGAGTGTTTTTTCTTTGGAAATTTGGTTCGAGTTTAAACTCATTAATTTAGAATTTTCTCCAATGCTCATAACTTTTTACAGGTATTAGCTAATGAAGTAAACATCGGATACGAGGATATGGCTAATCAGCAGGTATGTTCTGCAGTTCTTTGTCTTTGCACTCTTCTTTTGTTTTTGCACTCCGACTTTTATTACCACAAGTTATCTGGATATTACTAAACAGAAAAAGATGGCAGGTTTTGAAGTTTAATGGTACTCAACTTAAAAACATAAGACATCTTGCACATCTTTTTGATGGTAAGAACTATAATCGTTCTCATTTGTCTTGCTTTTTCTACTGCCTGACCATCCTAATGTCAATATCCATCTATAAACCCTTTATCAGCGTGCAAGGACAAGTATCTCATATTTGAGTTCGAAGATAATTTCCTTGCTATTTTGGAGCGAGAGGCAGCTGGAAACGCTTCCCCTAAAATTCTCAAAGACTATGGGATTCCATCTGAAAGGTCGTCTGATTTGTTGGAGCCTTAAGTAGACTTGTTACAAGAAAACCAAGAAACAGATAGTACAGAGCTGGACAAGGACTAGGGAGAGAGCCCAGTATCAAATCAGGAAATTTGATTCGATGGTCTCCTCTGGGCTTGAGCTTATAGAAATTTAGTTTTGCACACGATTTCAAATAGCCTCCCGCTTTAGGGCTACGAACTACTACTAGTTCAGAGGACCTGAAGAACCCACTCAGCCACACGGTGGAGGCCATGCTTGTGTTGTAACATATGTACCAATTCGTAGTCATTAAGAGGCTTACATGCGTCAAGATGTTGCCATCAGTCTCTCAGATTTTGATGTATCAATTGGTCACGGGAACTGTAACATAAATTTTTATTTCGAATTTGAGTTGAAAATAATGATAATAGAATTTTCTCTCGTTCACATACCTTGTACTTTTGGTGTGGTTTTCAAATTATACTCTTAAAATTTGAATGTTTCTTGTTGGTAGCATGGCTTCAAGCTAATAATTTTATCTGAGATTTGAGATCCTTGAAGTGCTAGGATGCCCTGAGACAAATGTAATAAGCTCCAGTGAAGTCGCGTATTATTTCATCTGAGTACCACACAGATACATAATGATGAACTCCACAAAAATGAGTACAATTCATGATTTATTAACCTTAACCAAATAAAAACACAAATCACTTTAATAATTTTTTTAGTTAAACCATGAATTACTAATGAATCACGCGTTCTTGAGAAAATCTCATTGCCCAAAATGATATGGTATTAGTTATGATAAGCTTTGTAGTCATTAGAAAATCACTTTCTGGTACCACAGTGAGCAAGACTGTTCTGAACCAATTAGTCCAACCTAGCTCAATGAGAGGTTGAAAAAATGATAATTACAAACAAGAACAAGAATAGAAGGTTGGTAGATGATAAAAGGAAATGGTCTCATGTTGATAATTTGTGCGGGTTCATCTGTTATGCTGAGTTTCTTTGTTACTGTTGGTTCATCTCGTCTTGCTGCCTGAAACGCTTGACATGACCTATTTGCATATTCAGCCTAGTTAAAATTATCTTTAAAGCTTTGAAGATTACAATGGCTGAAAACCATATAGTGCACAGACTGGATAAGCATTCAATGAGCAAACTTATCCCCAAACTTAATGTTAGGATCCATGCGTTATTTGGTATGAACTCACATGATTACATGTTTTAAGAGCATCCGCAATGGATCTCCTAAAACCATCCCCTAAAAGTGATGAGTCATCTCCCGAAAATGTTCCTCCAATTATGCTTCAGTCTTCTATTGTTTTTAAAAATATAATGAAGAAAATAGTAAGTAGATAATGTTTAGAATTATTTAACACATTGAGCATTATCGCAACACAGTACTGCAACTTATACACAGCCTCCAAGTCCAGGAAAGAACAATACCATCTCTCTACTACATAATCAACTACACAATGACTCTTCCATCTGCTTCTTACTTTGGTACAAAAACTTTGAATTATGAAAATACACTACACAAAATTTTCATTTTTGTAACAACCCAAAAAATAGTAACACTTTTGAGCTATAACAATCCACAAAGCAATTTTACACATTTTCACAAACAAAGTGATTCAATAATTGTATCACCACAAATAGCATGGGCTTACAAGTGATGCTATTCATGGTGATCTAATTTATTGTATCATTTTTTTTTAGCTATTTTTCATTTTGTTGACTAAATTTATTTTTGATTTAAAATTGTTTAGTGGATTGTAATAGCTCAAAAGTGTTACTATTTTTTAAGTTGTTACAAATATGCCAATTTGGTGTAGTGATAGAAGTAAAATTTGTACTCCATCTGCTTCTCATTAAATGACATTAATTTCCAACTCTAATTGCTCTTCTCAACGAACAAATGGGATAAGAAGGTACTCCACATAGAATAGCTGCAACAATGATAATAAAGAGTAAAATTAGTCATATTTCCGGAGCATCATGTCCAAAGAATCAAAATCCCCAAAAGTGAATGATTAATATTTCACTTTTTTTCTTTTTTTACAAAAATGAATTTTACTTGCTTGACTTAGTGCTAAATGGATGTGAGCTATAGATTCTACGGAACACGGTTAGAAGTGCTCCTTACAAAATGCCAATATCCACACTACATTTTTTTTTTCCAAGTGAAGTCAGTTTAGTTTCCAAAACCAACACCAAGAACTCACCTTCCAAACATAAAGGTAAAAAGCTGATGTAGATGATGGTTCCGAGATTTCTACACTTCGAGTGCGGAGCCAAAGATTTGCAGCAAGGATGCTATGCCCTAATACCTGCACCCAAATGGAAAGTTTTAATATGTAATTCTTAGATAATCAAATCCACTAATTAAATAATAGAGTGAAGATTACATACAGTGATGATCTTGCTAGGCAAAAATGCAGAAGTGGCACCTACTACAATAGCCATTCCATATGCCATCAACAATGCTGAAACCCCATACCAGAACACCTGAAGTTCCAAACAATTTCATAAAATAAAAATTAAGTTTAGAGTCTTCATCATATTAGAATGCAAATTAAGGGACATTACCGATAGATCAACTAATTTGACCTACTTTTTCTTTGCCAATCCTCAAAGTCAAGGATTCTACTCCGTAAGCTTTATCGCCATCCTCATCTGGTATATCCTTGAATACAGCTACAACTGTGGCGATGATGGTCATGAAAGCAACCGTGAACAATGCTGATCTTGGAAGTACTGTTGGTCGCCCAAGTACATATTTCTGTAAAATAAATATAAATAAAAACCATTAGCAGTTGATTAAGGAAATACAGATTGTTAATAGACATTTTTTTATAGAATTTTTGATAAATGGAAGTTTGGGAGTAAATACCTGGATATGTACAAAAACACCAACTGGAATTATAAGTGCCCTCGCAACAACGATAACAAATGAAGACAGAATTGTACTGTTCTTCCATCTAAGCAAGGGAAGCTAATGAAAAAAAATAAACAATGAAAAAGTAATAAAAAAAAATGGCACGATAAAGTAAATCAGTTAATTAACAACGAAAACTAAATGCAAAATATTTCAAAAGAATTCAACATGTGGAGAAGATCGAAGAATCATATATTGTTTAAGTAAATTTACGAAGGGTAAATTTAATTTCGTTCAACATGAGATAAATGAGCATTTAGTATGTGAACTTACATGAAGGGAGTATGCAGTTGCAAATAAAAAGATGGCGCAGATACCATACAACAATGGTGGGGACTTGAATGCGAATGCCATGGCAAAGCTCTGTTAAATGTACAAAGAATATTTAATTTTTCATTTGTTAATTTGTAAGATATAACATAAGAATTTGTATTGTGATACTCTGCGGTTAACATACCATGATGCATGTAAAGGCTGTTACTGCTCTTGCAAATGTTATTGAAAACTCTCCTGATGCAAGAGGAAGATCTGGCTTGTTAACCTGTTTAAGAATATAAAATAAAACATCAGTGATTGATTAGCAAAAAATAATCACACCCTTATGTATGTCATGGATGAGTTAGATCACAGCTTGAGATGCACTATAATGTTGAACAAGGGAGATTACAATCAATCCCCGAAACCCCTTTATTTTTCTTGTTAAACCCTGGTTTTAGCCAACTGATAGAAGTCCACTGGCTAATACACTACACTAAATTGACGTATTTGCAACAACTCCTAAAACGGTATCACTTTTGAGCTGTAACAGTCCACCAAACAATTTTACACATTTTCACAAACAAAGTGATAGAACTCCCAAATTGCATTATATGAAAAATGACAAGTTCCATTAAATTGTGACAAATCTTTATGCTTATATACCTTGTCGATGTCAATATCAGACAACTGATTTAATACCACCATGTATGTGTTAATCAACATCAACGGTATCAATGCCTGAAAATAACAACCATTATATCAGATGATTGATCTACGAATTAAGCTCTTGAGTGCTTTTTAGTTTATACCTTTAACACCCCAACAAAAAATGTTGGTGTGAGATCAGCCAGTGATTGTAGGGGAAGAAGTGAAACGGAACTTACTCCAACAATCTGATCAAAATTACCAAATAATACTAGTTAGTCTTCTGAGGCACTCTAGTTCATAATTCAAAATGGTACTTTTCCGTAGAAGTGTTTGTCTGGAACTTACTGTGCCAATTAAAGTGTGGGGACGACAAAACCTATAGAAGGCTTTAATGTTCTTCGAAAGATTCTTCCATAAGGAAGTTGAATGGTCTTTGGTATCTGCAGGTTCTAGTGCACCTTCAAGAGGACCAAAAGTTGGAGAATAAGAACATACGGTCAATGAGTTCTTTCTGTTGTAAAGGGGCATGTTGATATTTGTTTTGTTGTTTGCCACTGCCAATGTAGCATTTTTAAATGTCTTCGAGGCTGGAAATTTTGTAACAAGACCTGCGATAAAATTAACATGTTTCATGTTTAGACAATTATAAAGTAAATCAGTTAATTAACAACGAAAACTAAATGCAAAATATTTCAAAAGAATTCAACATGTGGAGAAGATCGAACAAAAACATGTAAAAAATAAAATTAAATAGCAAATTAAAGGGATATGTCGGTGCAATGCATACATGCAAGTGGTTTAAACTTTAGATTTCTTCGTAGTACTCCATGACCTACAAATACATACAATAAATTAAAATATGTTAAAACAATAACCATACACATTTAACACATAAAAAGAGCAACAGTTTTATATTTTAAACATCAAGCAATCAACTTGAATAACATGCCTTGTTCTTGAAATGATGAGCATTTTGTAGAGGCAAAAGATGAACAGGAAAGAGTATTAGATATCATGATCGATCAATGTTATCTAACTCTGTCTGCCTTTCTGGCTCTCTGTTTATTTGGTGTGGTTTTAAGTGTCGTGATTTCCTCCTATTGAGAATGCTTTGTATTTATAGTTATGAAACTAAGGCCTTTCGAATTGGATAGTTATGTTAGCAGGATAAACCTACATTACTCATCCAGACTTGACTTTAATGCTGTGTACTATGGAAGTAGTTGGTTCATTCAAGAACTGATCATTCATTTAGTCAAAATTTTGAAGACAAATTTGGCACCAAAGCAAACTATGACAAGTCTGGTTATAAAGGTAAATTATAGAATATTTTAATTTTCAAATAAATAAAAATTTAATAAATTCAAAATAAATAGTTTAGATTATTGGAATTTCTCATCTGGCTTTTTTTCTGTCTTTAAATTGTGTGATACGTTGTGTGCATCATCTTCTGTTCTTAATAGTGAGGTTCAGGAATATTAAGTTATACAAGGGCGAAACATTGTTCGAAACCTATTTGACAAACCACTTGCATGTCAGATGCAAGGTGTTGAGAGCATCTCCAGTATATAGCGAAACTAGGCTTATTTGTTCATTATATGTTATGCATCTGGCCAAAATGCGTACTAGATATATAGACTAATACATCTTGCTATGCATCCAACTTTGAGGCAAACTGCACCTGAGAATTTGGTTGATCCTATGCTATTATTTGAGTCCCTGCATATCGAACAACCTTTCAGATGTGTTTTTTTGGAGAGAAAAAAGGACTTCCAATTTTCAACAATAATCATTTAATTAACTGTAAGATATATGATACAAAAAAAAAAAAAAAAAAAAAAAAGGGGGAGCTGCCGGATTAGTCTTTCCTTGTTTGAAGAAATTCTGAGTATTTTTTTACGTGCTATGAATTAGATATTATCGATAACAAATGCAATAATGTTGGAACCATCATGGACAAGTCAATCAAGTAGCTAGGTTTGATTATTCATCCATGGTACTATCATAGCTTTGATTAGTCTTTCTCATGCAAGAGAGAGTTTAGTATGTCATTAATGTTCACTTAAAAGCATTTCCCAGTAGTCTCTTTTGATAAACCATAAAATTTGACCCTTCCAAAAATGTCGTAATTTTGATTCTTCATTTCCTGATGAATTTGCAGTCAAGTCATCTTTCCATGATATTTATAAAGTTCAAACGATTTTAGAAACATTAATGAATTGTAGCTAGGTTTGATTATTCATCCATGGTGCTATCATAGCTTTGATTAGTCTTTCTCATGCAAGAGAGAGTTTAGTATGTCATTAATGTTTACTTGAAAGCATTTCCCAGTAGTCTCTTTTGATAAACCATAAAATTTGACCCTTCCAAAAATGTCGTAATTTTGATTCTTCATTTCCTGATGAATTTGCAGTCAAGTCATCTTTCCATGATATTTATAAAGTTCAAACGATTTTAGAAACATTAATGAATTGTAGCTAGGTTTGATTATTCATCCATGGTACTATCATAGCTTTGATTAGTCTTTCTCATGCAAGAGAGAGTTTAGTATGTCATTAATGTTTACTTGAAAGCATTTCCCTGTAGTCTTTTTTGATAAGCCATCAAATTTGACCCTTCCAAAAATGTCGTAATTTTGATTCTTCATTTCCTGATGAATTCGCAGTCAAGTAATCTTTTCATGATATTTATAAAGTTCAAACGATTTTAGAAACATTGACAGCCCATATAGACGACTATGCAATCACCACGGTATTGAAAAAAGCTAATGAAGGACAGGTGCTTAAATCAACCAGACTTGGAAGCTTTTGAGGATAACGTGTTTGTTGGGACAAATACCAATAAAACAATACTAAAGAAATAATCTAAAACAATAATAAACGAGACACCAAGATTTACGTGGAAAATCCTTCAATGTGAAGGGAAAAATCACGGGGAAAATCCGAGAGAATTCACTAATCAAATAAGAAGAAGTACAATAACTTCTCAAGCATTTTGCCCAAAACTTGAGTAATACAAAGAGTAAATAACACGGGTTACCTCACAGCAAATTAACCCAAAAGCTCATTCAACTTCTTCTACCAAATCAATCGACAAACTAAGTCGATATTGCAGCCACGTGTGACACTTTGTCGCACAAAATCACGCCCAAACAATCATAATGGCTGATCTCTCGCCAACATTTTTCAAGGGATTGCTAAAGTTAATGAATTGATCAGAGAGCATATTTTGTTAAGTAACTCGCAATATGAACTATAATTTCAGTACCTCACATTTGATTGCTTTTTCAGCCATTAGTACCCATGGTGTTGATCAACTTCTATATGGTTGGAATTAATCAATTGTCTGATGTAGGAATCGACAAGGTACATTTGTTTATGCTTATACATCTTTGTCAAATTCTGTCATCAAGTATATATCTTTTGATTACCTGTTTTCATTTTCAGATTAACAAGCCTGATCTTCCTCTTGCATCTGGAGAATTTTCAATAACACAAGCAAGGGCAATAACAGGCTTTTCAGCCATTGCGGTGTGTCAATCAATCCCATCATATCCATGCCTTACAACTTGTCAAGTTTATTTGCCAGTAATTGCACATTATCTTGAACAAATTTTAATATTTGCAGAGCTTCACAATGGGATTTATGTTCAAGTCTCCACATCTATTGTATGCCATCTCAACTGTCTGTGCACTAGCTACTGCATATTCCGTTCATGTAAGTTCATAATTACACTCGTTTATCTTGGTGAAAAAAACACTTTTCAAATGTCATTAGTTACTATTAAACGAATAAAATTAATTTTTGCTTCTAATGGTACTTTCTGTTATTGTTTTTGTTATTAGGTACCCTTTCTTAGATGGAAGAACAGCGCAATTCTTACATCGGTATGCATCATAAGCGTGCGGGCGCTTGTAATCCCACTTTGTTTCTTCTTACACATGCAGGCATGTACTCGATATATAAAATTACAACTTCTTCGATATGGAATCCATAGTAAACATTAAGACACTTGATTGTTTAATCAATGAAATTCATACAATAATTGCAGAAATACGTACTTGGAAGGCCAGCAGTGATTACAAAACCAGTTAAAATCTCATTCAAAGATAGAACATTTTATATAATTTAATCATTCCATATGCCATCAATGTAGGATTTGCACTTTGTTTTCTTGGAGGGCTAGTATGGTATAGCGATGGGATGGGTTGTTGTATTTACATGAATCAATCAATGGTCGATGGAAGAATAAAGTTCAAATTTTGATATATCAGTAGTTTTGATTTCTTGCATCTTTGCAACAATAATAGCCTTTTATTATTATATAATAAAAAAAAGATCCTTTGTCAATAATTGGTGGAAAATTCATATGCTCTTAAATCTGTATAAATTTTTGTAAAGTGACAACCTTCATATAATGTTTTTCCAAACACCAAAGGAAAAGGACCGGGTCAGAGGCGGGGCCTATAACAGGATCCGCAAACTTAATGTTAGGATCCATGCGTTATTTGGTATGAACTCACATGATTACATGTTTTAAGAGCATCCGCAATGGATCTCCTAAAACCATCCCCTAAAAGTCATCTCCCGAAAATGTTCCTCCAATTATGCTTCAGTCTTCTATTGTTTTTAAAAATATAATGAAGAAAATAGTAAGTAGATAATGTTTAGAATCATCAGATCATGAAACTATACAAATATATAGTTTGACATATTTAACACATTGAGCATTATCGCAACACACTACTGCAACTTATACACAGCCTCCAAGTCCAGGAAAAAACAATACCATCTCTCTACTACATAATCAACTACACAATGACTCTTCCATCTGCTTCTTACTTTGGTACAAAAACTTTGAATTATGAAAATACACTACACAAAATTTTCATTTTTGTAACAATCCAAAAAATAGTAACACTTTTGAGCTATAACAATCCACAAAGCAATTTTACACATTTTCACAAACAAAGTGATTCAATAATTGTATCACCACAAATAGCATGGGCTTACAAGTGATGTTATTCATGGTGATCTAATTTATTGTATCAATTTTTTTTTAGCTATTTTTCATTTTGTTGACTAAATTTATTTTTGATTTGAAATTGTTTAGTGGATTGTAATAGCTCAAAAGTGTTACTATTTTTTAAGTTGTTACAAATATGCCAATTTGGTGTAGTGATAGAAGTAAAATTTGTACTCCATCTGCTTCTCATTAATCAGAGAAAAAAGAAGAGAGAAACAGAGAAGAAAGCTTCTTCCTCATCGAGCCAGGGATCGACCGATTGAAAAGAGCTTCCTCATTGAGCCACAGGGATCGACAGATAGAGAGAGATCGATCCAGTGAGAGATATTGAGCTAGAGATCTGTGAAGGACTGCGATGACGTCCTCAGCAGGTCTATTTCTTCTTTCGTTTGTTTTTTTTTTTCCTGCGATTTCTGCTCTGATTCATCTCGATCCAGTGAGAGAGAGATCTATGCTTCACCCTCTTAGATTTCTGCTCTGATTTCTGCGATTTCAGACCCGAGAGAGGGAATGAGTTCCCCCAATTGTCACCATCTTCTTCTTCAACAATAACAACAACAACATCTGATTCCAGCAGAAGCAGAAGCTTCTTAGCTCTTTCTGTTCTTGAAAATACTTAGAGAGAGATGGTTTCGTATGTGAGCGTATTGTTTTACGAAGTGGGAGGGATAGTGGTGGCGTTGTTGGTGGCTTTTCAGGAGAAATTGGTATATGTCCCCATACTCCTTGGCCTTTCTAAGTCTTACCCAATTACGCCCGCTTGTCTCCGTCTTAATTATGAAGACGTATGGTTGAGATCTTCTAATAGAGTTCGCTTACATGCATGGTTCATCAAGCTCTTTCCTGATTGCAGAGGTATGCTACCTAACTAACTTATTACCCCATCATCTCATCCCTTTCAATTCATGCTTAGGGTTAGCTTTAATTCTTTTTTACTGATTTGCTTTTCAATAATTTTGAATGAATGAATGTTTTATTGATATGTTTGAATTGTTCAATAGTATTATTTATGATTTTATGTTCATATGAGTTACAAAAAATATATATATTAAAAAAATAAGTTTGATCGTGTTGCCGAGTCCTATTTTTTTTTAAATTGTCGAGTTGTCGTGTCATATCCGTGTCCGACACGCATATCCGAATCCGTGCATTTGGTGGTAACCATTTACGAGGAAGAGAAGCTCTAACATCAATGAGCAAAAAATCCAAAACAAAATCTTACAAATAGACTTCGAGGTATGATTCTGCAACAAGCATCACTAGCGGCTTAAAAATTAAATGTAGGGGGATTTAGATCCAGGAATTATAATAAAAACAATGCTGACTTTCCTGAAAATTTTCCATTTTGAATGCTCGATTTTGATATCATGTTAAAATAGTGAGAGAGAGGCACAACTGAAAGAATACTACTGTGCTAGAAAGTCTATATAACTTTGAAACAACTGACATACTCCACAAGTTTGGTTTATAACAAACTTCACCCAAAACATACACTACTCATTCTTTATTCCAATAAGTGGACACAGCCACCTTTGTTTCTCATCCGTGAATGATAAATTTGCTTTCGACTGCATAACTCTACCTTCAACCCTGACGGCCAATGATGCCTGAGAACAACAGAGAAGGGCAAATTAACACTAGTAGATTGATGGGCTGTGTGTTTGTGCAGAGGTTTAAAACTGTAAAAGACCACAGTATGCTTACCACAAGCAATTCTGCCACCAGCATTTCCAGTGCTCTTGCTGAGTTCATGTCCCCCTGGAACAAGAAAAAGACTACTAAGAAGCCAGGTACTTGGAATTGGAACATACAAACATAGATAATGCAATTGTGTAGCATGCATTAAATTATTTAATACTTGTCAACGAATATACTCTATTTAGGAGATGTTTGATATCGAACTGTCATACACTTATAGAAAGAGATTCTAGCTATTTGGTTTGGTAGTTACTTATTCACCAATTTTCATGTCATAAGGAGATAGACAGGGTTGAGATCTAGCTTGAGCATGTCATCTAGTTTGAACATACCCAAATTTGATATTAGTTCAACATAACCTCGATAGACCATCAACGCACTTTGGTTTGCCAAAAAAAAAAATGCTTTAGTTAATTGGGGCTCTGGCAAGACAGGATTTTTTTTTAATATTATATATTTTTTAAATTTTAACAGCTGCGGTTTCATTGTTTAGCCGCGGGGATTAGTTCACTAATAAAGGAAATATTTTGGCAACAAAAAAAAAAAAAAAAAAACTCACGGGGATAGGCTGTGGGAGGTGATGCATAGTACTAGTAAGACATGGTTATTTTTTTCATTTCTTTTGAGTTCCCTTGTTCAGAAAACATCAACCAATCAAATGTTAACAATGTTTATTTTAAGATTTTCTTCATACGTAAGTTGGACATTTGGGATCTGTCCGTTCAACAACTTAAAGCACACATTCAAGTATCAAAAATAAGATTACCCTTTCCAAGATCATCGGGATCAGCATGGACAACAACAGCCCTTCCAATAATGGAATTAGATCCAGTGAGGGGGATCTGCAAAATATCAACCAATACTTGAGTAAGATACCTTATGGTAAAGGCTGGGAATTCATGAATTTCACAATCAATACGGGAAATAAGATATTATGAACAACCTGACTGTCAGTAATGCTGAATTTAGCAGTACCTGCAACAAAGACAGCATAGGAAAGCTATTAATCATCAATGAGCAATCCAAATAACCCGCAGAAATTGAACTTGTGCCATTTCATGGGCAATAACTATGTAAACGGTATACATATTGGCAACGATAGTGAAGATAACTAGCCTGCATTTGAGCAATGAAAGCTCAAAAGATTGTCTAATCGGAGGCTATGGCAAATGCAACACCATCATCACCAGCTGTGATATGTGTATGATATTGTAATGATGATCATAACAAAAAAAATAAATAGCATAAAGGCCTGTAAAGAGAAACTGCATACCATCATCACCAGCTGTGATATTTCCAAGATCACCAGCATGCCGGGACTCATCCGTAGGAGCACCATGTTCCTTTCCAGCAGGGTTAAAATGAGGTCCTGAAAAATGAACACAATTAATATTTAAACTTAACTGGCATAAACAAAAACAACTTACGTATTTTTTCGCATTTTTTTTTAATATTCCAGCTACAAATAGGAGAAGATCGTCCAAGAGTTCACAATACCAGTTGACATGCAGCCATTTGTTGTATCGCCAAGAGCATGGACATGGAAGCCATGGAGACCAGGCTTAAGACCAGCGAGACTTCCAGTTACTTTAGTTGGGCCTGAGCAAAAACAAAACCACATTAGTGACATTAAAGTAATTTCACCAAAGAAACTACCGATACTCGTTTACATAATACTTGAATTGTATAATATTCACTTACCATCTCCTTCTTGGATGAAGTTGACGGTGCCGCTGACACCATCATTGCTACTAAGAACAGCAACAGCCTTAGACATCTTTATCCGTGATCTACACAAAGATCATAATCAGATACACATGCAAAAATTGTATTACCAAACCACGGAGCTGACCTCAATTATAAACTTTTAAAAAAAAAAGAGTAATTCAAATACTAGAAATCATGGCAGTTGGTCGCAGCATTCATTTCTTTATAAGTTAAAATGGTCACACACAAACTATGAACAACTTGTCATTGATGATTTATTACACCGTAACATTCGTATCGAAATTTGAAGGCCTCCGCAAAGACACAATGTTTGGCATTCTACATCTACGTCTAAAAGTAGTGAAAAATTATAACTACAAACAAAACCATAACCAATCATCAACTTTCAATAACAAAATAAAATAGTTTCAATTAAAATAAGAAATCAAAGTTATAACAGCATCACTATAGCTCTGACTGCATTTTCATTTGTATGAATCAAATAAACAATCGGTATTAGATAGACAGATAAATCAAATTTCTCCGCAGAATTTCAATTTATAGGAAAGAAGCAGAACAGTCAAAACATCCAAACTTCAAAAACGCCGATATCAAAACATCAAGAAATAGTAAGATTTCATCCATAATAAGAGAAAAAAAAACTAAGATCAGATCTAATCCACAAATCATCCTTCTTACATCAATTCATAAATAGAGTTGTTTAGAAGTTAAACTTAACGATCGTCTCTACTAATCTGAGGTGATTCAGATCTTACAACAGAGATGGAAAAGCTTAAACCCTAGAAATCTGAACAAGAACGAAAAAAAAAGAAGAAGAGATACCTCAGGAAACCCCTCTAAACACCGATTTGATCGTATGCGAATGCAAAGAGTGAACGAAATACGAAATGAGAGAAGTGTGAAGGAAGAGCAAATAAATAAATGTGTAAATGGATTGAGTCACGTAGTTCACGCTTCACTCCCCTCTTTAAAATCCACCTACTCTCTCGTGTCTCAACAACCTCCGAATTTCACTACCGAGGATTGTCCCTGGCTTGGAAACGAGGCTTACCTTTACTTGTTGGTTGACTTGAAGGGTAAAAATGGGTTTCTCACTGGTAAATTGGTGAGTTGATGGACGGTTGTGAGGAAAGGATAGACTGGTTAGGTGGTTTTAGACCGACGGATCTGAGATTGGATGCTTAGAATAGAGCCTGGTCGGGTAAATTATAGAAGTTTCTGGATTGAAAGATTCGCGTCACTGTATTGACCAGCCATAGTTTGATTTTTATTTATTTATTTTTAATTGTTGACTTCCACCTTTAACATTTGTGGTGAAAAAGAATGCTATGCGTACCTACATTTCCGCTGTCACATCACCATCTCAAACTTCAAAATTATTATACTTTTAAATAATATGGAATTAGTACAGTTTACAATACTACGGGAGTAATTCTTGCGGGCCTGGGCTCCGCTGTTTGGTTCTTGCTTTGGGGGGCAAAAGTGTACATTTGTCCTCCTCAGGCAGCAACCTCGCCCCTTTCCCAGGTCAACTAGAATTGGGGATACTATGGTGAATGCGCTTTAGGTGCAGATATTTAGTTTTTTTATTTTTTTTGAAATTTTAATGATAAGTAAAAGTAAAATTTATCAAAATTTTCTAAGCAAAAATAATAAAAAAAAACATTTAATAAAAACATTACACTCTCACTATTATAAGAGTTTTTTTATAGGTAATTAGAGGGCTTTAAATAAATTATGTTAGGAATTTTAGTATAATTAATCAATGTTTAAGAGGAGCTGGTCAGTGTAGTTAAGGCGTTGAGGCGGGGGAGAGGCGGATGAGCTTGAAAACGCCTCAGTGGCGAAGCGGTAAGCGAGGCGGACGCCTCACTTCACTGAGGCGGTCTTTAACATTTTTTAAAGATTTTTTATTATAATAAATTGAAATACATTTAGATAAGTAATATTCATCATCATTTTGATAACTTGCATATGTCAATATGTACAAAAAGTCATATAACTATTTAGAATTGAAATGGAAACATAATAAAGTTGCATAACATAGCAAAAAGATGCACTACATAAGTGTACTTAACTTGCCTATCGACTAAATCACTAAAAAATAAACAAACAAGAAAAACATCAAAGCATAATGTAAACTAGTTCATCAACTTCTCATTGGTTTAACTTTGAAAATTTGAAACAGTGTTTGAAAAATTAATGGTCGAATTAGAAACAAACAGTGTTTGGAAAATTGCAATTTGGTGAGGCATCGCCCAGCAAGTCTCATTGGTTTAACTTTGAAAATTTGCACCAAATTTTGATCCATATGCTAAAATATTACGATCCATACACTGAAATATTACTTATTATTGTTTATTGTGAAGAAAAAAAACGCAGCAGAACAGATCATATAAAAAAAACAGAACAGATCATTAAAAAAATGAGGTGAACAGATCATATAAAAAAAAGGTAGTAAAACAGATCATATAAAAAAAACACAGCAGAAGCTGCAGAACAGATCGTATTAAAAAACACAGGAAGGAGAGTGAAGAAGAAGAGGAAGGAGGAAGAAGAAGAGAGGAAACATCCTGATATGAAAGAGGCAACACCTAATTTGAAGGAGATGAATCTGATTAGAAGGAAAAAAACACACACAGCAACAATAATAGCCCCCAAGGAGTCGTTCTCTTGTCTAAAACTCTAAATACCCCCCTCTTAACTTTAAAAGACAAGTGGGCTGCAATAGGTTTTTGATTTTTAAGCTGTAAATGGGCTGAGGCAGTCTGAGGCGTGAGGCGGTCCGAGACGGACGCCTCACTTCACCGCTCCGCCTTGCATCATTTTGAGGCGTCTCTTTGCCAAAACGCCTCGAGGCGCGCCTAGGCGTCCGCCTTAACAACACTGGGCTGGTTTTGATTGTAAGAATTATAAAGTTAATTGTAATGGTTTTTTTTTTTATAATTTAGAAACAATATGAAAGATTTTAAATTAATTATCCAAGGGGCTTAGATATAAATTATTATTGTTTAAGGGATTAGTTTTTATTGTAAAAATTATGAAGTGTGGATGGCAAAATGAGAAATACAAATGTTAGATGTAGGGCCTTGAATAATTTATAGATACTTGGAGGGGCTTAAATATAATTAAGGGCCTTTTTATAATTTAGAAATAATATGAGAGACTTTAAATTAATTATGTTAGGGGCTTAGATATAAATTATTATTGTTTAAGGGGATGGTTTAGATTGTAAAAATTACGAAGTGTGGAGGGCAAAATGAGAAATATAAATGTTAGATGTATGGCCTATTAATAATTTACAGATACTTGAAGGGGCTTAAATATAATTAAGGGGTTTTTATAATTTAGAAATAATATGAGAGACTTTAAATTAATTATGCTATAGGCTTAAATATAAATTATCATTGTTTAAGGGGCTGGTTTAGATTGTAAAAATTGAGAAATGTGGATGAAAAATGAAAAATATAAATGTTAGATGTAGAACCTATCAATAATTTATAGATACTTTTTTTTTTTTTTTTTTTTTTTTTTTTTGAAAGGCAAGCCGGTTTTATAGCTAGGATCCGTAACCTAGTCCCGAGATGTGACCTACGGGTCAAACACCACCCCGAAATAAAGATGCCTCCAGTGGGTCTCGAAGCAAGAATCTGTGGAACAAGTCCACAACGCCTTAACCACTCGACCACTCCCCCTTTGGCTAATTTATAGATACTTGAAGGGGGCTTAAATATAATTAAGAGTTTTTTATAATTTAGAAATAATATAAGAGACTTTAAATTAATTATGCTAGGGGCTTAGATATAAATTATAATTGTTTAAGGAATTGGTTTAGATTGTAAAAATTACGAAGTGTGGAGATCAAAATGGAAAATACAAATGTAAGATGTAAAGTCCAGTAATAATTCATAAATACTTGGAAGGGCTTAAATATAATTAATAAATATTTAGAGAATCATTATATAATTATATAATGTTTAAGAGGACTAAATTTTAAATGTAAAAAAATTAAGTGACACCAATTTACTGTTCATCCCAATGAACTGGCATTATTGGCATGGGGAATTCTAATTGTCGAGGAAATCAGCGAGGAAAACAGCGAAGAAGGGAGGACCCTCCATCTCCCTCGCAATACGTGCAAAAAATGGGACGCCGCGCATCGCAACGGGATGAAGGGTCTCCCTCCCTCTCACGCTGTTTTCCTCGCCAGTTAGCCAAGCTCGGTTGGCATTATAACGTTCATCATCTATTGTGGAATAATTAATTTCAAACATTACATTTTTTTTTATAGTTTTACTGAGCATCTTCTTTAATTATATTCATGTTCTGTCTTATCATGCTTATCTGATCCTATCGCATAGATTGTCGTGCTTCCTTAATTCTATCAACACCATGTTTTATCGATCACAGTTAATTTTATTTACATTCGATCCTATTTGTATTATCGTGCTTCATTGAACATGTTATAATTAATATTATCCTTAATTAATCTATCAAAGTCCTTATAAAGTCTGACATTATCAACCTCGTCATCCATGTGGAAGTTAATCGGTAACAATTTTGGCTCGTCAAATCTCCATCCAACAATGATGTTGCGAGACAACGAACGGAGACTAACCTGCAACCAACTTTCCATTTAGTAGACCTTATTTTATAAAAATAATACTCAAATCACATCACATTCTGAATTGAAAATATTCTACAAAAATTGTACCTACCACCAACTTTCAATTTAGTAGACCTTATTTTATTAAATTACTTCACACTTTGTCATTTTAGTGACTTCAAAACGAACCCATCTAATTGTCGAGGGAACCAGCGAGGAAACCAGCGAGGGACCCCATCAGGGAGAGGGGGAGAGGGGGGGGAGCCATCCATCTCCTTCGGGATGCGCGCTTGACTTTTCAATACATGTATTCCGAATGTTCAAATGCGCATCCGAGGGGGATGGACGGCTCTCCCCCCCTGTGGGGTCCCTCGCTGTTTTCCTCGCCATTTCCCTCGACAACTAGAATTTTTCCTTCAAAAC
This sequence comes from Berberis vulgaris, assembly GCA_963556465.1. Taxonomy (NCBI): domain Eukaryota; kingdom Viridiplantae; phylum Streptophyta; class Magnoliopsida; order Ranunculales; family Berberidaceae; genus Berberis; species Berberis vulgaris. The sequence goes on from OY747133.1 coordinate 77,652,876, forward strand.
ATTCTTCTACACAAATTGCACCCATTTGGTTAGAGCATGTAATGTATGTTTGTTTCTTGCACAAACACTCCTGTACTTATAAGCATGTAATGATGGTGATGGTTCAAGTCGCAGTGATGGTGTAGACAATGCTGGTGAAAACAGCAGTATCAGTGATGATTCAAGTGGTAGTGGTGGTTCAAATGTCCTTAATGTTCAGCCAAGAGTAGAAAGAAATAGAAGGAGGCCTGGATACTTGGAAGACTACACATCAGGAGCAGATTTGAGTGGGGCAGACGGTGACGAAGCTCATAGTTTTGTTGTATTTTATGAAAATGAGGATCCGGTGAGCTTTGAGGAAGCAGTTGTGGATTCAAAATGGTGTGATGCAATGTGTTCTGAAATTCAAGCCATAGAGAAGAATGACACATGGAAGCTTACTGAACTACCAAAAGGAATGAAAGCAATTGGAGTTAAGTGGATATTCAAGACAAAGTATAATGAATATGGGCAGGTAGACAAGTACAAAGCTCGCTTGGTTGCAAAGGGGTATGTGCAGAAATTTGGTGTGGATTACACTGAGGTTTATGCTCCTGTTGCTAGGTGGGACACCATTAGAATGATTGTAGCATTAGCAGCACAGAAAGATTGAAGCATTTATCAATTAGACGTAAAAAGTGCCCTTCTTCATGGGGAGCTAAGTGAAGATGTTTATGTTGATCAACCTCAAGGGTTTGTGAAGAAGGGAGAAGAAGCAAAGGTGTACAAGCTTAGAAAGGCCTTGTATGGGCTCAAACAAGCACCGAGGGCGTGGTTCAGCAGAATTGAGACCTACTTCTTCAAACAAGGTTTCGAAACGTGTGAATCTGAGCATACTTTGTTCATCAAGACTGGTGAAAGAGGTAACATTTTAATAGTGAGTTTGTATGTGGATGATTTGATTTTCACTGAGAGTTGTGAGAGCATGATCACTGATTTTAAGCACTCCATGAACCAAGAGTTTGATATGACTGATCTTGGCAAGATGAGATACTTTCTTGGTGTAGAAGTGTTGCAGTGCTCAGAAGGTATATATATCAGTCAGAAGAAGTTTGCAAAGGAAGTATTGGAAAGGTTTGGTTTGGAACGGTGCAATGGAGTGAGCAATCCAATTGTTCCTGGAACTAAAGTGTCGAAAGATGAGGAGGGGAGTAGAGTTGATGCCACTGCATTCAAGCAAATGGTGGGCAGCTTGTTGTATCTCACTGTGACAAGACCCGATTTGATGTATGTGGTGTCACTGGCTAGTAGATACATGTCAAACCCAACTGAAATGCATTCTCAGGTTGTGGAGAGGACTCTTCGTTATGTGAAAACAATATTGGACTTGGGTATCTTCTACAAAAGAAGGAGTGTTGCAGAATTGACAGCCTACACAGATAGCGACTATGCTGGTGATGTGAATGACAGAAAGAGTACGTCTGGATATGTGTTCTGTTTGAGTGGAGGAGCAATAGCATGGGCATCAAAGAAGCAGCCAATCGTCACTCTGTCCACCACTGAAGCAGAGTACGTAGCTGTTGTGTCATGTGCTACTCAAGGTATGTGGATGAAGAGGGTTTTAGCTAAATTTGGTCACTCTTTAAAATCCACCTACTCTCTCGTGTCTCAACAACCTCCGAATTTCACTATCGAGGATTGTCCCTGGCTTGGAAACGAGGCTTACCTTTAGTTGTTGGTTGACTTGAAGGGTAAAAATGGGTTTCTTGCGGGGGTAGATTGGTGAGTTGATGGACGGTTATGAGGAAAGGATAGACTGGTTAGGTGGTTTCGGACCGTCGGATCTGAGATTGGATGCTTAGAATAGAGCCTGGTCGGGTAAATTATAGAAGTTTCTGGATTGAAAGATTCGCGTCACTGTACTGACAGACCAACCACAGTTTGATTTTTATTTATTTATTTTTAATTCTTGACTTCTACCTTTAACATTTGTGGTGAAAAAGAATGCTATGCACACCTACATTTTCGCTAAGTCACATCACGATCTCAAACTTCAAAATTATTATACTTTTAAATAATATGGAATTAGTACAGTTTACAATACTATGGTGAATGCGCTTTAGGGGCAGATATTTAGTTTTTTTTTTTTTTTTTTTGAAATTTTAATGATAAGTAAAAGTAAAATTTATCAAAATTTTCTAAGCAAAAATAATCAAAAAAAAAATTAATAAAAAATTACACTCACTATTATAAGAGTTTTTTATAGGTAATTAGAGAGCTTTAAATAAATTATGTTAGAAATTGAAGTATAATTAATCAATATTTAAGAGGGGCTGATTTTGATTGTAAGAATTATAAAGTTAATTGTAATGGTTTTTTTATAATTTACAAATAATATGAGGGATTTTAAATTAATTATGTTAGGGACTTAGATATAAATTATTATTGTTTAAGGGATTAGTTTTTATTGTAAAAATTACGAAGTGTGGATTGCAAAATGATAAATACAAATGTTAAATGTAGGGCCTATGAATAATTTATAGATACTTGGAGGGGCTTAAATATAATTAAGGCCTTTTTATAATTTAGAATAATATGAGAGAGACTTTAAATTAATTATGTTAAGAGCTTAGATATAAATTATTATTGTTTAAAGGGATGGTTTAGATTGTAAAAATTACAAAGTGTGGAGGGCAAAATAAGAAATATAAATGTTAGATGTATGACCTATTAATAATTTACAGATAATTGAAGGGGCTTAAATATAATTAAGGGCTTTTTATAATTTAAAAATAATATGAGAGACTTTAAATTAATTATGTTAGGGGCTTAGATATAAATTATTATTGTTTAAGGGATTAGTTTTTATTGTAAAAATTATGAAGTGTGGATGGCAAAATGAAAAATACAAATATTAGATGTAGGGCTTATAAATAATTTATAAATACTTGGAGGGGCTTAAATATAATTAAGGGCCTTTTATAATTTAGAAATAATACGAGAGACTTTAAATTAATTATGGTAGGGGTTTAAATATAATTAATAAATATTTAGAAGATCTTTATATAATTATATAATGTTTGAAATGGCTGAATTTTAAATGTAAAAAAATTAAGTGAAACCAATTCACTGTTCATCCCAATGAACGGGCATTAAAGATGTTTAGCAAAAATTCTAATTGTCGAGGGATGCAGCGAGGAAAACAGCGAGGGACCCAAGGGGAGTGGAGGAGCCGTCCATTTCCTCCGGAATGTGCGTTTGAATTTTCAATGCACACATCCTGAGGAAAATGGACGGCTCCCCTCCCCCCTATGGAATCCCTCACTGTTTTCCACGCTGCTTCCCTCGACAATTAGACAGGTTCGATGTTTAGATATGCATTATGACGTTCATCTAGCATAATTATTATGTGCATCATCTATTGAGGAATAATTAATTTCAAACATAACATTTTTTTTTATAGTTTTACTGAGCATCTTCTTTAATTGTATTCATGTTCTGTCTTATCATGCTTATCTGATCCTATCGCATAGATTGTTGTGCTTCCTTAAATCTATCAACATCATGTTTTATCGAGATCACAGTTAATCTTATTCACATTCAATCCTATCTGTATTATCGTGCTTCATCAATCATATTATAATTAATATTATCTATACTTAATCTTATATATTCACATTCGATCTTATCTGCATTGTCATGCTTTTCGATCATATCTGCTAATCTTTATCCACATTCGATCAGTAATACAAATGTAGATAATTCAACCCATAACACAAAGGATTATTTATTGACCAAAAGGATAATCTGTTTAAAAACTTAACATAAAGCATCAAAATAAACATATAGTTCCTAAGAGAGATTTTTGATATCATTAGCTATCTTTTCAGCATCCATGGCTTCTCCATGTAAGCCTCTTCGTGCCAATCCAACAGAGTAGAGTCCATTATTTCCCTTCCAGTTGTTAGGAAAACTTGGTTTCGCAAACCCATTTTCATTGAGGAGATAATCATCATCCTGAATCACCACGCAAAAATCATCAAGGTATGTGTCAAAAACTTCATCTATATTTGTCCATAACTCTTCATACACTCAAGATTATACATAATTTTTTTTTAAATTATGATATGTCAGGAAATGTTATAAGAATTGATTTGTTTGATTGTTATACCTTAAGCCACTTGTTGGTTGACGTCTTAAATCCAGTAGCAAAGATAATTGCATTAAACTGATACAACTTCCCTGTTGCGAACTCAACTTGATCAGCCATAATCCTTGATATATCGCGGGCAAAAGCCGCAAAACCTACACTCCGGTCATCAAGAAACCATTATTTGAAAAGCCACTGGTCTAAAAGAATTGAATTCCAAGATAATACAGTGTTTCAAATACCTGAATTTCGCCAGACTTGATTTTCTTAGCAATCCCCATGTCAATCACAGGGTACTTACCATATTTCACCTTCATGAACAGTAGACCTTCTTTGGGCCTAGTAATCCCTTACTTGCTCATATCACCATAAATCAATTTGCCAAGTGTGGCAAGTATCCAATCCACCATTCCCAGTGGAAGATATAATTCATCAAGGTGAATCCAAGCTTCACCATTTCCCTGTGAAGGATGTGAACCTAATTGCATAAACACAGTAAGAATACTTCATTGTCAAATTCAAAAACAATATCGATCGGCTTGTTTAATGAGCATTAATTGTTATAAACCTTGGTTTAACATAAAACTCCCACAAAATTTGATGAACCACTGAACTAACACACACAAAAGCATCTTAACTCATAATTAGAATACAAGGCAATATCAATTTGTTAAGGTCTATTTTAATGTATTGAAAAAAAAAATTTGTCTTAATAAATTATATGATCCATGGGATGAAATTGCTAATTTAAAACTAGTAATCAAGGTTCTTACCGGGCTTCGAACTACAATTGATGACTTTGCGCCATTGTTTGATAGATCTACAGCAATTTCCATTCCTGAATTGCTAGATCCAATGACCAAAACACTCTTGTCACCATACTTCTTCCCACATTTGTATTGGGTTGAATGTATCATCTCTCCTCCAAACCTTCTGTCACGCCCCAATTTTCGAGAAAAACGAAATCCTAAAATTCACGTAAGATTATCCGTTTCCTCAAAACTCGGAACGTGAAATTAAATAACAACAGAAACATTTAGCAGCAATGACAAAAATATAGTTTAGAAAATATAAACAAACTAAAATTTTTAACAAAACTCTAACCAAGAAAAACTGATGTCGCTAACCTCACTAGCGGAACTCTCGTAACGCTGCTCAAAAGTCTCTTAACCTGAAAAGCTAATCGGCTACATTCCCAAAGGAATGTACCCAAGAAGCAAAAACTCACTTGGGTCAGCAATAAAGCTGGTGTGAGAAATCTTCATCCCAAAATCAATAAAATCGCACGTGATAAATATCAAGCTAAACACAAACAATACACAAACACACCAACAAGTAGTTCCTCAACGAGACAAAAGTGTGATGCAAGAAAACACAGTTCCAAGAATTTAGTTCCTCATCGAGGCCATCATATCATCATCCCAATTAAGTAAAAATGCATTTACTTATACTTACCCTATAGGAGTTGACTATGGCAAATCTGACCTGCAAAAATATTAGTGGACTTGTCATCCTGCATAAAAAGGATTAGAAACAATGCAACGTAATTTATTCAATTTTTATTTGAATTAGGTTAATCTTTTAACGGATTGATCACTTAGACGATACCACATTCGCACCACCTCCGTGCCGAACATACATGCCCGTATGTCTCTCTCATATAAAGGAGGACTACTCCGTCATCCATTCCTAAGTGGGGACATCACATATAGGCATGCATCGCAGATACCCCTAACTATATGAGTACCAAAAGCCACTCTTGGGCTATCAATGCGCATAAACTCACGTTACATTTTTTACGGATAAATATCAAAACCTATTTTAGGCATAAAAATTCACCTCATTTCCGCAAGACTAACCCGAGGGTTATTTTAGTTTCTCTAGTAAGAAATGGGCGCCCCAACTTCGCAAGACGACCCGCAGGTTATTTAGTTTCTCTAGTAAGAGAGGAGAAAATAATAAACAAAAGAGGTGTGGTAGTTCTAAGTGATACAAGTCCAAGTGGTTTATATTTTCAGAAATCAAGGTTTACCAATATCATTTATTTTTGATAATTCAGAATTCCTCCACAATGACATTTTGTCATACATAAATTGATTCCCAATCTATCCACCCACATTTTTGGGGAAAACATAGCATATTCATTAATCATGCTCTATAACAACATGGCAATCAAGTCACTCCTTGATTCAAATATCCAAATTCTTCATAATGCATAAACAAGTCAAGATGCATAATAATACAAATCTCCAAATTTATCACAATGCATTAATATTCATCAACCATTCACATCTCAAGCATCACTATTAACTTAGAGTATGCAAAACATAGTTCTGAGCTAATAACTGTAGTTTAATCAAGCCAAACAAATCCATATCTAATAGCCTTTCTTAAACACTGATTTCTGTGTGAGCTAACTTAGCTTACAATGCCTTAATAATAATTATGACATTTAATTAAGCAAAACATAATACAATTGAGTTCTGTTTCTGATAAACTCCATGAAAGGTCACTATTGAGAACCCCAAACTTGAATTATATTATCTAATTATACTTCCTAAGAAACCAAAAATACAACTATTCAAATGTATTACAAGTATTTTCCATAGTATTCTTTCCTGTCTTTAACAAAAGCCTTGAACCTAAGTTTCCCTTAACAAGTATAACTTCACCATTGTTTGTGTACAAATGCACATAATAGAAACAAAATAGAAGAAGAGCAACCAACCTCATTCGGCTCCAAACAATATTTTTCTTTACATCAAATGCAACTCAAGACAACCCAAGGCAGACCCTAAACAACTATGTTCCCATCCCAAAACAGTCAAACAAATAACCTTGCCAACTACACCGAAATGAACAAGCTGTTCTAACCGAATAACTTGACCAATCATCACTCAAATGTACATAACTCTCACGTTAGAACCCCAAATTGCATACCATTTGGGGCAATGAAAAGTAGACACCAAGAGGTTTCCAACCATATAAGGCATACCCCATGATTATGTCTATAATAATACAAATTTTATAAACAAAGCAGGCCATCTGTCAGCCTTCAGCTGATTTACCTATTGTCACTAAAATGAGTATATCTTCCTATACAAAGCTCAGATTATGATACCGTAAGATCCTTTAAAAACTAGACTCAAACAGAAAACTTTTGGTATATAGCATGATATTGTACTTACTCAAAACCGCAATCAAAACCCTTGTAGAAACCTACACAAAATCAGTCCAACTACAAGCACAAGAACAATAAACAACGCAAGATAATTTAAGATGATGCCACGCCCTAAGATCGTTATAGACTATCGCTGAGTTATCTAATATGTAATTTGATTCTTCAGATGTAGGACTTTGGTTAATCTCCACCTAGGATATGAAATACACAAGAAAATCAAATATAAAGTACTACTACATAGAATGAAGTTGAAAGATAGAATCACAGAGCTTATGCACAAGCACAAAGCTCATTAACTTAACAAGGAAAAAAAATACCCATCTGGAGATGGTGATCCTCACCATCACAAACCAGTCTCTTCAGACAACACTAAACTTTTGAAGACTTGCGGTAGTGCATCTTGGCATAACCATATAATGTTAAACAGATTTACATGCAGAGTTATCCTTGCAAGGATTAATTCCTCGTTTTCAGCAATCAACAGGCCCAGGAAGGTGCATGGAACAAAGCCTCCCTAGACATCGCATATCCTTGATAGCTTTATCCTTTAGAAAGCATTTCATTTTAATTAGCAAACATAAGCACCATAAACATAGTTCACTAATGCCTAGTTGAACTCGGACTTGTGCAGATGCACCTCAATCATATGTGCTCCTAATGAATAATCATATTTGATTAGCCTTCATGGTGATCAATTGTAATATGAAATCAAACATATTGCACCCTATAACAAAGATGGTGGACTCATTCCAATAACATCATTTTAACCCACAATCCAAAATCATCAAGGACACCCAAATACAGGTCATCACACCACCAAACCAAAATCCAAATCATAACCACACATCCTCGCAACAAAACTCACAAACCCCATTATCAAATCCTAAAAAAATCACTAATTCAATCAAGAAACCAGAATTGCAAGATACAGGGAATAAGAAAACTCACCTTGCAATCAAAACAGTAAACAACCTGCACTCAGCCCTTTAAACAGCCTGAAACAACTCTTCCTTCACTCCCTGGAACAGTCCTTGAACACCCTGCAATCAACCCTGGAAGAGCCTGTAACACAGCCCTTCCACGCCCTCAAAACCACTGCAACAACCCTTCAAAACCCACTGCAAACAACACCTCCACCATCACTAAACAATAACACCACCACCACCATTCAGACAACAACGCCTCCACCACGTCCTGTTATTTTCCCCAATCACAAGACGGTCTTTGATTACATTATACTACTATATCTAAGCATCTTTACTGATCCAATAAACAGCCCTACATCCCACAAGTATTCTTTCACTCGATAATTATTTTTTTTTTCTTAAAATCTCCGAGTTTACACAAAACCATTCCTCAAGCATGTTGCTTCTAGCATTATATCCCATAGACTATTTATAAAGTCGCAATTAATATGATAAACTTATTTATTTGTTGCATACAGCATACTGTACACATGTAAACAATCCGAAATATATTTACTGTGGGCTCCAAAAGAAATGAAACTTCTCAACTTTGTTGCTAATGCAACAATAAGAATACAAGCAGTAAAACTTGCCAACTAACATTCGCAGTCAAACAAACAACACACATTATATTGGCAAATTTGTAAGAACAAATCACTTTGGTAGTTTGGAAACCCATATTATCGAAATTTGTGAGTCCATTCATTTCAGTGGCGCATTTTATCAAACATGTATGGGACAAAAACAAAACATGAAGGAAAAGAAACCTCAGACAAACATCATAAATAAACAAAAACAGAGAAATGGGGTCATCATCACTCAACATTCTCAGATCATACAAAAACCTAAAAAGGAAAATGAAGAAAAACTCACAGATTCAGTCTCTCCATTTACATGAATAGACGCAGGGCACACATCTTCATCCTTTCGTTCCATAATCTTAGTAGCCTGGTTAGCCCTTTCCACATCAAAATCCTCCTCCAATTCTTGCCACGCCTTGGACCCCAACGTCCACGCTTCATCCGCCATTCCCCATCGCCGCCATCGAAGAAAACGCAAGGAAGGGAAGGAGAAAGGAGAAAAAGAGAAAGGGAAAAGAAAAGAGGTTTTCTTCCTCTTTATAGAGTGGGTGGTTATTCGCCCACACTGAACTTCTGAAAACACCCACCTTCTAAACTCACCAAATAAAACCCTAAATTTCGAAATTCACATTCAATTAGATGTAACCCTATTTTATTTAATTAAAAATAAAATAAATTATCTTTATGAAATTTAGGGGTGTTACATTATACACACGTTAAATGGAATCTCGTCCCGAGATTCGGATGGTAAGACAGTTAACTGAATTTCAAAACATACTAGTTGTCAAACAAAAGAAGATTTTAAAACACAAATTTCAATTGAATTTTAGAAACATAAATTATTTATTATTATTGGAAAAGTAGGGGTGTTACATTATATACAACTCAAAAGGAATCTCGTCCCGAGATTTGGATGGTAAGACAGTTAACTGAATTTCGAAAAATACTAGTTGTCAAACAAAAGAAGATTTTAAAACACAAATTTCAATTGAATTTTAGAAACATAAATTATTTATTGTTATTGGAAAAGTAGGGGTGTTACACCTTCAACGTTAGGGATAAAAGGATCACTAGTTTCACCTGTCGCTACAACTAGAAACATACCCATGTATTCTTCATACACGTTTGATTTGATGTTTTCGCTTTGACATACCATTTTCATCAAATGTTGCCAACTCAACTGACCGATTGTACAATGGACTCACCTCAAAATGAGAAACATAATCATCCAAATATTCGATAAATTGTTTCCTTGGTACATAAGTAGGATAGGAAGAAGGGAATGACATGTGAGGGAGTTCACAATATTTTTTGGGTAGATGGAGTTGGAGACGATTATAAGATTTCTTCTTCCATAACGAAGCAAAACAATCTTCTCTTTCGAGAACAATGTTTGAGATTGAAAGGCAATTGAGACATGTTGAAGTTGCTATTCCGGAAGGACCAGCCCCTACTACTATTACCAATACTTCTTCCTTCATTTTGTTGTAATCTACCTTGCTCGCAAGATTAACAAGAATTGAAAAAGAAAGAACAACAACAAGAACAATAACAAGAACAAGAAGAGGGACATCAAAGTGAAGTCTACAATTTCAAATGTTGTGTATATAATGAATATCATGTAATAAAAGACAATTGACAATCAATTCTCACAAAGTATATATAGAATCAAGTGAATATTGTATATATAGAATAAGGGAATATTTTTAGGGAGTGGTATTCAATTACGAATTTTAATAAATCGTAAAGGATTTAAAAAATCAGGGGTATTAAATTCATGTTTTTCAAAAGTCCACCAAAATGAGGGATATTCAAAAAGTAGTGGATTTTAATGGATTTGTTAAAGTTGTGGATTTTGAAGGATTTGTGAGTTATTCCAAGGATTTGTGATATATAACAAGAGTTATTTCAAATCCAACCTCCCCCCTTATATTTCAACGGATTTGTATTGGGTATTGTTAAATAACACCACAATTTTCGCAAAGCCAAAGCATCCGTAGGAAGTGTACTTAGTTCTCTTTTCCCAAACCCATCTATTGCGCCCATATTTGTCCATAATGAGAGATCTCCATAAATTATCATTTTCTTCTGCAAATCGCCAAAGCCACTTAGAAAGTAATGCAATATTGAAAGTGAGCACCTGACGAATGCCTAAACCACCTCGAGATTTAGGGCAACAAATTTTCTCCCAGCCCACTAAATGCATCTTTCTAGAGTTATGAGTAGAACCCCAAAGAAAATCGCGCATGATCTGTTCCATCTTGGCTGCTATTGAACAGGGAACCTTGATAAGAGTCAGAATGAACACCGGGATAGAAGCTAATGTGGATTGTACAATAGCTAGTCTGCCTGCTTTAGAGAGAAATTTGCGTTTCCAAGACGCTAGTTTCGATTCCATCATTTCGATCGTTTCATCCCACACAGCTTTACTTTTGAAACTAGCCCCCAAAGGCATGCCCAAGTACTTAACTGGAAGATGACCTGCTGAACAACCCAATAAACCCGCCAACTGGTGCAGATGAGGGACATCTCCAATAGGCAACACCCTTGATTTGTGAAAGTTGATTTTCAGACCTGAAATAACTTCAAACCAAAGCATAATTCTTTTAAGAGAAAGAACCTGAGAAGCGGAAGCATCACAAAAGAGGATAGTATCATCCGCATACTGGAGAATAGAAACAGGCGGACTACCCTCCGCGACAGAAAACCCTCTCACTAAGCCAGCATCAACCGCTTTAAGAATCATTTGAGTTAAACCTTCTGCTGCTATAGTAAAAAGAAGAGGAGACAGGGGATCGCCTTGGCGCAAGCCTTTCGAGCTATTGAAAAACCCGTGCAGCTGACCATTAATTTTCAGAGAGAAATTAATTGTAGATCTGCAAGTGTGAAGCCAATGAATCCATTTGGAGTCAAACCCCATGCGAGCCATTACCAAATCCAAGTATCTCCAAGAGACGTTGTCAAAGGCTTTGGAGAAATCTAATTTGATAACGAGCCCTGGAACACCTTGTTTTTTCCTAGAATCAATAATTTCATTGGCAATCAAAGGGCTATCAACCACCTGTCTTCCACTGACTGCTGCACTTTGAAAAGGAGAAATGACTGAATGAAGAACTATTTTCAATCTGTTAGCCAACACCTTGGCAATGATCTTATAGGCCCCATTCAAAATACTGATAGGTCTAAAATCTTTTACTGTCCGCATTCCCGCACATTTAGGAATAAGCGAGATGATAGTGGTGTTCAACCGCCAATCAAGAAAATTTCTCGAGTTAAAATCTTCAACAACTTTCAGAAAATCAATTTTGATTACCTCCCACATTTTCAAATAGAACACCATTGAGAAACCATCAAGACCTGGAGAAACTTCAGATTTTAGTTCTTCCATTGCCGCTCTAATTTCCATCTCCGAAAAATTATGTACCAAGGCGGTAGCCGTAGACTGGGAGATAGACTTGAAGGTAATCCCCGATAAGAAAGGTCGCCACTCCTCCTTTTCATGGAACAACTCCTTGAAGTGAGATATCAAGAGTTCTCTAATACTGACTTCAACCATTACCAACTCCTGACCCATGCAAAGAGCTTCAATAGAGTTAAACAGTCTGCGACTGTTAGCCAAGGTATGAAAGAATTTGGACCCCTGATCCATATGACGAACCCAGTTGACTCCTGATCTGATCCTCCAAAACTCCTCATCTCTTTTGGTTAATGTTGCCCACTCTCGATGTAGCTGCACTCTACAAGACCTCTCCTCAGCAGTCAGGTCTCTTATCTCTTCATCAGCATCAATGTTAGCAATTAAAGCAGAAATATTTTGAATACATAAATTTGTCTTACCCCAAACTTTAGTCCTCCAACTTTTGAGATTGCATCTGAGAGCCTTAAGCTTCCACCATAAACAGTAGCCAGGGTGGCCAGAGACTACTGAGTTGTTCCACCAAGCTTTCATCTCCTCTGCCAGGGTAGGGTGATCAAACCAACCATTATCAAAGGAAAAAAGGCGCGTACAGCCACCAACAGACGAGTTCGCAAGCAAAATTGCGTGATGGTCAGAAGTGAACCTGCTGCACCCTTGAGCCATTCAACTTTATCACCAAATTTGTCAATCCAATCCACCGAAGCTAGAAATCGATCAAGTCGACAAAGGATAGGAAGATCTCTCCGATTTGACCATGTGAATTTTCCCCCTTTTAGACTGAAATCAGCGAGTTCCACCTCACTAATGAATTGATTGAATTTCTGCATGCTCATGGACCTCCTCCTGCATCCTTTTTTTTTCATTCATATGACGGACAACATTGAAGTCACCCGCTAACACCCATGGCGATTGCACCCAACCAGCAATGTCATATAGTTCTTCCCAGAAGTGTTCTCTAAGCGAAGGATCACACAGACCATAAATGTTAGTCTCTGACCAAATTGAGTTATCCGAGATCATTTGGAAATGAATAGAAAGGGAAAAATCCCCTTTCAACACTTCCCTTATCTGCAAAAGATCAGCATCCCAAATAGCTAAAAGGCCGCCCGAGCTGCCAATGGATTCCACCATAGCCCAATCAAAAGAGCTATCACCCCACAATTTTCTGATAAATTCTCTAGAGCATTTCTCCAATTTCGTTTCCTGAACGAAAACAAGGTCTGGATGATTCTCTGAAATTAATCTACGACAACCCCTTTGTCGCTCAGTATTCCCGAGCCCCCTACAGTTCCACGAAAGAATTTTGAGGTTCATGAAAAACCTTCAACTCCGGGGTTGTTGCATTTGTCCATTGCTTTGTCAGATAATGTACCCTGCGCTGCAGCTTGAACCATATCTAAAGCCCTGTTTTCATCCTGACTGAGGTCCACTCCCACTGTCAAGCCAATTTCTTTGAAAGCCGAACGATCTGATGCTTCTTCCTGAGTCGAATGACAGTCAGAGACAGAAGGCTCCACGCTGTCATTGACCCTAGAAACAAAACCTGGAGACTTGCCAGAAGTCTGTTCGCTAGGGAGTAGAAAACCAAGATTTTCTGTCTGTGGGACCTCGAAGCCTGGGGGAGCGTCTACGTGGTCTGGTGTAGATGAGAAACTCTCCGCATGAGAAACACATAGTTTTGTAGAGAAACCATGGGCTTCAACACATTGTTCTGCTAGTGGCTCGAAACCCGGGGGGTAAGGGAGAGATACCGAACATTCCTGGGTCTGGTTGGAAGACTCTCCCCTTGTCAGCCCAGCAGGGGCACTACATCCTTTAAGTTCTACCTGCCCTGCTTTGTTGGTTGAGCTTGATTTGTTGGATCTCTTTTGAAGCATGAACCTAGATCTGGTTGGGAAGACTGAAAAATTGGCCCATTCAGTGGCTCTGTCACGCTGTGCTTTTCTTGTCAGCTTTCGATCCCTGTGGGCCTGCATCGACATCTTGGTCAAAAGGGGGTCCAAGTTGAAGACATCTTCTTCCACCGCTTCTAAAACCCTCCAATAATTGCCAGATGTCTGTTGATCATTAGACTTGGCCAAATTATGTTCCAAAAAAGACTTGGGCCCTTTGCCAGGTGAAGGCCCAACAATACCTTTGCCTTTATCCTGCTGAGATGGACGAGCTGCTCAGACATCGAGTTTCCAACTTTACCCGCTGAAGCGGCATGAGAAGCAGGGGAATGGGAAAGCGTTGGGTATTGCTGGGGAGACTGATCACTCAGTGTCGGCAACCTAGGAGGCGGGTCATATGCTTCGCATGAGGTCACGTGTGGAGAGTTAGCGAAGACCAAGAAAGCTGTGTGTCCAAACGGAAGAGCAACATGTGTCCACTGAATCACTGACTCAGGCAACTCTATCAACGACCTTGCAAGATTCTTTCTTGCAACGGGATCTAGAGGAAGAGGTTTGCCCCATACTTGGGACAAGAAATCAATGGAAGAATCTCGATGAATAGAGGTTGCTGCAATGGGGCCCTTACTGGCAATAGAGGTAGGGCTCACACTGGAGGGATTAGTGGTCACTACCTCCACAAAGGTTCTGTTGCGCAAGGGTGGGACAATACTAATACCTGACAGAGTTGAAACCCCATCTCTTCTAACTTGCTGCTTAGGATAAGGCTGATGCACCTTATTTAAAACCATCTCCATCATAGCTTGGGCGAGTTGTTTCCAGCCTGTCCCTTCCACGCCAGCTGGCACCCTGAGAGTTTTGGACCCTGAACCCCAACCCACCAAAATAGAAAGGAAAATTTCTCCTTTATTGGCCTCTTTCACCATCATAACCCATCTATTGTTGATTTTCCAACTGGCTGAGAAGGCATTAGAGCCTGATTCCACAGCTTTCTTAAGCTGAAACTCAATCCATTCTCCCATCTGCAATTCAACAAAAACTTTGATTCTAACCCTCGAGCTCGATTCAAGTAACAACAAGCCTCCTCTTGACTTTCGAATCCCAAATTCTTTCCCATCAATTTTCAACAAACGAAGATTTCATTCTTTTCCTTTTTTGAACTCCATCTCTCCCAAGATTTAGCACAAAATTACAAACATACAAGCACAATTTCACCAGCATACAAACATTATAGCAATACGAAGATTAAAAATAACTGAAAGATCTTACTTTTTGCCGAAAAATTGCCAAATTTGTTCCAAGGTCTGAAAAAGAGCTCACTGCTGTCGCAAGCCCTCGCTCACCACCGTCAAGCCCCGGCGATGGCAGATCGAGAAGAAGGAAGAGGCTCCTGCGAGATCCCACTGACGAAAACCCCCTGCGAGATCCCACTGTCGCAAACCCCCTCACCACTGCGAGACCCCCTTCACCTTCGAAAACCACCTACGAAACCCCTTTTCACCTTCGAAAACCCCTGTTCACTGTTGAAAACCACCTTCGAAAACCCCTTGCACTGTCGAAAATCACCTTCGAAAACCCCTTTCACTGTTGAAAACCACCTTCGAAAACCCCCTCAAAAACCCCTTTCACTATCGAAAACCACCTTCGAAAAACCCTTTCACTGTCGAAATCCACCCCACTGTCGAAAACCACCTTCGAGAACCCCTTTCACTGTTGAAATCTACCCCTTTCACTGTTGAGAACCACCCCTTTCACTGTCAAAAACCACCTTCGAGAACCACCTTCGAAAACCACCCTTTCACAAAAGTCGATACTAGGGCATCGAATATGGTGGACGAAGGTTTACGTAACTTGCCAAACTTAAGGTGGACGAAGGTTTTGCACAAGGAAGAAACAAAATGCAAGCAATATTCCTTATCAAAAAAAATATTAATCTACCTCATATAAAAAAATGACAGAGTATAGTTTGATGTTTTAACCTACTTGCCATTAAACTAAGCAAACTCACATAGTGAAAAAAAAAAAAAAAAAAAAAAAACCCTTCAAGATCTCCATGTTCACTTATATTGTTTATCTTAAGAAGAAAAATAGAAATTACAAGATATCCATGTTAACTTATAATGTTCACTCCGATATCTCCATGTTTATCTTAAGAAGAAAAATATAAATTACAAAAGAAGAATAAGTACATCAAACTGCATAAAATCCCAAAGTTACATTGACGCAATTGGGTCATAGAAGGGCCTTTATATCATTCACGATTTGTCATGGGGACGAAAGTGCTTGATTTAGGGGACGACACTTTGTAGCTCATAAGTTTTGCGACGAACGCTTTAGTTTTGTCGCGTCAGATTTTTGTAAGCGACGAATCAATGCGTCAATTGAGCTAGTTAACTATTCTTTGTAAATGCACGACGATAATTGTAATACCCGCCCAACTCACTTACCAATATACTTGCATTATTTTAGAAGTTAATAATATTTATTGGTAGTAATTATTAATTAATAATAATTACAAGTAATAATAGTTTATAATTTTTAATTTCAAATTTAGGTTTAGGCTAGTGGTGGGTAAGAGATAAAGGGTGGGTGTGTTTAGCTAATGCAACCCTAAATTTGTCTTTAAAAAGGATAAACCCTAATTTCTTTCCTCTTTGCATACACACAAAAGAATAAAAAAAAAAAAAAAAAAAAAAAAAATTTGCGTTGGGAGGCATTAGAAGAAGAAGCTCTTGGAACCTTGCAAAGAAATAGTACCAGTGAGTTAAACTTTATGTTTTTTTTTTAATATTTCCTACTGTACGAACTCTACTTTTGTTTTCTACTGTACGACCTCTACCATTACATGTGATTGGTGATTATTTTTGGGTTTTGTATGGGTGATTTGACGTCTAAAAGAGAGGATGAAATGTGTTTTCTTTTATCAATAGGGATTGGTTACTTTGGTTTGTTTTACTTAATAGTGATGTGATGTAAGAATAGTTGATTTGATTGAGAAGAGTTTATTTAATTTGAGAAGGGTTTTTATGTTGATGATTTGATGCATAAAAGAGAGAGGATGAAAATTCGTTTTTTTTCTTTATCCATCACTTTGGTTTGTTTTCCTTAATAATGATGGGATATAAGAATAGTTGATTTGATTGAGAAGGGTTTATTTAATTTGAGAAGGGTTTTTTTTGGGGTTTTGTATTGATGATTTGATGTCTAAAAGAGAATGGATGAAATTTGTTTTCCTTTATCAATCACTGTTGGCCTCTTCAATGGGTTTAAAAAAAAAAAAATGGTTTGCTTATACAAAGATGAGAGAGTCATTATCATCATTGTTGGGTTAGGTGCACGATTTTTGAGAAAAATGTTGGTTACTGCATTCATCTTTGAATCTACTAAGTTTTAGGTGATATTTATAATGCATAAATGTGTGTATGGGTATTGATTTTTTTTTTACTGTTTCATCATGTCAAATCAACATATGTTGATATTTGATGATCGACATTTACAAATACAGTTTTAAAAGTTTTCAGTTTTTGTGGGTATATGTGGAGGAAAATTGATGTCATGTTGCAACAGTGGACATGATTAAAATGTTGTGAATATAATTGTAGTAATATAAAATGTTGTGAATAATATTGGCTCAAATAAAATACTTGGTAAATGTTCTTTCTCCACAACTCCGGAAAAAAAAAAAAAAAAAAGTGAAAGAAAAGAAATTTTTGTATACAGACTTGCTTGTATACGTGTGATGGAATTATGGGTATGCAGACTTGCTTGCATATCGGTGCACCGTTCCATGTGAGTTCGGTTGTACGTGTAGATTTAGGAAGAATACTTGCCATGGATCGGACTTCGGGTGTGATGACATGTTCCTCGAGGTGACACCCCACTTGGAACATGTACGCTCCGAGTGGTTTCGAAGGCAAGGGAGGCACACTTGGGTGAGGTGTGTTCGGCACAGGGGAAGAGTGCGATTGTGGAAAAAGAAGCCAAGGATTAGAAACCAAAAAAAAAAAAAAAAAAACAAATAATTGAATAAAACCATTTAATTGAGCATGCCATTAAATTGGGTATAGATTATTTTAGCTTGTACTAGGTTAGCCTTGAGAGAAGAAACTAACAGCTCATTCGAACCTCGAATGAGAACTACCTGTCTTCCTCAAGGTGAAATTTGCATTTTGTCCTTTTATATTTAAATTGTTTGATTTGTAAGTTTGCTCACACCAGTATGATTATACTGACCCAGATTTTGTATTTTTTTTTTTTACAAATTTGGGTACGTTCTTAATGAGCGTAGTCCCAGAGAACTATCAAGGTTAATTGGAGCTTAAGGAAGGATAGTAGCTGCGTGGCGATAGCTGAGGAGTCGACACGTTGTATTTTATTTTTTATCTATATTACTACTCCTAGGTAATCAGATGTAGGATTTGGATTTAAATACTCAGTTTTGGTTAGATATTTATTTGGGAATTTATTATTGAGATTTTTCATTTACTCGTTGTGGACCTCATTTTTTTTTAGGAAGAATATTGAGGGAGTTTATTAGTTGATTTCTGCCTTATGACTGTACCATTTAAAGTGTTCATGTTATGCCTTGGTTTTTGGACAATCTATTTATTTAGGTTGTTTAAAAATCGGGGCGTGACAATAATAAATACGTCTTTGGGTGAAATTCATTTTGAGCGACGAAACAAGCTTCATCGCGCTACATGTCGTCGGTAAAAGGGTTTTTTTTGTAGTGTTTGATGCTATAATGTTTGGTACAGGCTTTGAAAACAAAGGAAAAAATGGTTCAAGGTATACTATTGTATTTCTGGTTTAATTTATTTTTTAAAGTGTTACTTGTTTAAATGGACTTGATATTAATGATAACAAGCCTTCTAGGGGGCGAGGGAACTCATCCCTCGTCCCTCTTCCTTCGCGCTTTCCCTCGCCCCCTAGAATTAGGGTAATGATAAACACACAAAATATTTATCCATGTTCAAGAGCTGGAGTACCTAAAGGAAGACGGATATCCAAAAGAAAAGCCTCTAAACCATTGGAAGGGAAAAAATAGTTTTTATCAAGTACATCGGGGCAGGGAGAAAAGGGTTACAGGAATTCAATAAGCTCAACAAATCAGTAACTATATAAAGGCCCTTCTATGACCCAATTGCGTCAATGTAATTTTGGGATTTTATGCAGTGGATGTACTTAAAAAAAGTGGAGATCTTGTAATTTATATTTTTCCTCTTAAGATAAACATTATAAGTGAACATGGAGATCTCGGAAGCTTTTTTTTCCCCACTGTGATTTTTGGTTAGTTTAATGGAAAGTTGGTTAAACAAAACCTTCCACGAGGATATTCTGTATTATAAATGAGAATGGTGTTTGAAGTTAGAAGATAAAAGACGTCTAAGATTCATTTCATTTAATGGTTTTCAATCAATAAGAGTATATAGACTTGATTTTCATACCCAACATTTTGATATTTATTTATATTGATATTTTAAATAGAATAAATTTTATTTATCATGTTAAACTTTTATCGTGCCAACGA
This sequence comes from Berberis vulgaris, assembly GCA_963556465.1. Lineage (NCBI taxonomy): Eukaryota > Viridiplantae > Streptophyta > Magnoliopsida > Ranunculales > Berberidaceae > Berberis > Berberis vulgaris. Next base: position 77,672,551 of record OY747133.1, read on the forward strand.
GTCCACCACATTTTATGAAAACGAAGAGAAATGGCATGTCAAAGCGACGAACATGAATTGTAACGAATGTGAAGAATATAAGGCAAAGTTTCTCGTGGTGGCTACTGGAGAACCAGGCGAGGCTTTTACCCCAGAGGTTGAAGGTCTTGATAGCTTTAATGGGGAGGTTTTGCATTCTACCAAGTATAAAATAGGGAAACTGTATGCTGATAAGAATGTTTTGGTCGTTGGGTGTGGCAACTCTGGCATGGAAATTGCTCTGGATTTGTCGAAATTTCAACCTCCTTTTCTTATTCAACCATTTTTCTTGCATGTCCAATCTTATAGAGAAATTCTAAATGGCGAGGAAATGAGCGAGGGGAGGGAGGTGGCGGGGTGGGGACCGTTCACCTCCCTCGGGATATGCATACAAAAAATGATGGCACATATCCAGAGGGAGGTGAACGGTCCCCACCCCGCCACCTCCCTCCCCTCGCTCGTTTCCTCGCCATGTAGAATGACTCAATCTTATATAAGATAAACTTCACAACAAAAAAATGGATCAAATTTTTTGATGAATCAGCTTCCATTGTTAACTAATACAACTAACGTAGTTTGTTTTAGGGTGCTTAATTTTACCTTTTAGTTAACATTGACAAAAGCATTAGATTGATTGTAACCAACCAATGACTCCCACGACACCAAATTGACATATTTGTAACAATTTCAAAAAAAAGTATCATTGTTGTGCTTTAACAGTTTCACAAATGAAGTGATACAATAATTTGATCACTATGAAATGTATGGTGCTGCAATTGATACTATTCATGGTGATCCAATTTATTGTATCACTTTATTTGTGAAACTATTTTTCAATTTTTTGTCTGAATTAAGTTTTGATTTAAAATTGTTTGATAGTCTGTTACATCACAAAAGTGTCATTGTTTGGGAGTAGTTACAAAATTGCTCATTTGGTGTAGTGTGTCATTTCGCGAAATTGTGTGTCATTTTGCGAAATTGTACGAAATCTCGTGAAATATTTCAGTTTTAGAGATCTCAAAATTTAAAGTACCGGATCAAAAAGTACATGATTTCAACGAGTTGTTTCGAAATATTTCGTGTTTTGCTTAAATTTCGGCATTTTTTTGTAAAACCCAAAAAGTTATGAAGCAAATACATTTTCACGGTCAAATTTTTTTGTAGATTTTGATATTTTTTGTATAAAACCCAAAAATATTATGAAGAAATTTACAATATATAGTGATACTTACGTAGTTGACTTTATTTAATATATTTAATGTGTTTATTAGGTTAATTTATTTATATATTACTTTTTCGCATATTCATATATCTTACGTTTTAGCAAATTATTTAGGGTATCGGCGTATGTCTAACCCTCTTACCCATATCTTGGTGCAGACGATTTGAACTCATTTTAAAAATAAAATATATGTACAATATATATTTTTTGAATTCTAATCTAAGTAATGTTTAATTAAGCGAATTAGTCGAGTGCTTGTTTTTATTGAAAATAAACAAATTTCATATGCTAAAGGTGTGATGACTCAGTGGTGGGTGGTATCACTAGATCATAGGGTCAAATCCAGCCGACGACATCTGGGATGAGAGGGATTAAGGGGTTTAAAAAAAAAAAATATCCATATGAAAATAGAACCAACTTAAAGCCCTTAAAAGAGAGAGAAAGCAAGTACCTCATGGCAAGTTGGCAACATATGCATGCTCTTACTATTGTGTTGTTTCAAACTTATAATTCTGCAATGCATAAGGATTTTTATTTTTTTTTGACATATTTAATAAACTATCTAATGAAGTTCTCCTTAGGAATAGTGAATGCGTCTTTGTCCTATTTTTAGAATGCTCCCAATTCTATTATAGTGACCAGAGATATTTTTGTCATTTTAATTAAATATGTACCATTTTCTCCTCTAAAATTCAGATTATTTACGATCAAAATTCATTCATCTCAAATATTGTTAATTATATCTAAACCCTTAACATAATTTATTAAAAACCCTTAATTATTTATAAACTATACATAAACTCTTAAAATTATAAATATTATTTTGTTTAGAATTTCAATAATAATTTTTACTTATTATTGAAATTCTAATAAAAAAAATATTAAATATTCATGCATATAAAGCACATCGACACTCTAATTGTGTATAATTTGGATGGTGGGTACAAAATTTGGCAGTTTCATAACTGAATACGGAAATGGTACACATGGGATTGATGTCCGTCAAGCAGCTTCCCTTGCAAGTGGTTGATGGGCTACTTGTCATGCTTAGTAAATTGAACCAAGTGTGTGGCTTCGTAGGCCCAATGAAGGCCCATTCTTGATGAAGATCAAGTACGTTAAATACCCTGTTATCGATCTCGGTACCGTCATCGAGAGGATAAAGTCTGGTCACATTCAGGTAATTTTTAAGACCTCTTAGACGATTTGTTAAGGGCAATGACTACCTCTTGAGCTTTGCTACAGAGCGAGGGAGGGAGCGAGGGATGGGTGGTAACCATCCATCCGCCTCGAGATGAGCACATCAAATTTGAGATGTGTGATGACGCTCATCTCGAAGCGGATGGGTGGTTTTCACCCATCCCTCGCTCCCTCCCTCGTTCCCTCCCTCGACCCCTAGAATTTTCCCTACCTCTTAGACGAGACCGGATTTCCAAGACCGAGTTATCCAAACCATTGGTTTCAAGAAAAGGATTGCACGGAGCTGAAGTTGATGCTCTAAATATCGCTAATGACATCAAAGCTTTTATAATTAAACTGTATGCATGTATTGAAATGCTTCTTATGTAATTTTGTGTTTGTTTTCATCTTTGAAGTGTCTTTATAATTTGTATGTTACGTCCAATGGGTAGGGTTGGGGAAATTCCAAGAACAATATTCATGTTGAATGTACTAAAATTCGATCATTTGTGCACAGGCGGTTAGAATATATAAGACTTACACTTATAGCCAAGTCCAAGTCCAAGATTGATGCACCTCTACAATAAGAAAAATACAAGAAGATGAAAGTTATAAGAAAAAAAGTCAAAATATGTACAAGAATAGGAAAGTTAGATTAGGAAAGTCACCTATTTTGTATAATAAGTTTTACCTATGTTATAGAATAGCAAAGTCAGTATAGAATATGTTAGGAACGTCAGAATAGAATAAGAAGTTTTAGATTTTTTATCTCCACAATGTTAGGTCATAGTTAGTTTTATAAGCTTCTATAATAAACACAATAATAATTCAATACAATTCTAAGTGTATTTTCTTTACATGATAACTTTCTTTGGTGACTTGAGATTCCGGGGATTTAAGCTCTTCCCTGCCTCTGACAGTTACAGTAACATCCTCAACAACAAGTTAAGCCAAATTGAAGAGAAATTGCACTCTATAACAACTTCGTGCAGAGCAGTCACATGCAGCCAACTTGCAACTCAAACAAGGAAGGGAGGACAACAACAATAGTCTGCCTCAATCAATCAACAATAACAACTTAGTGGTGTTTATGATCTCCAAACAACAACAACTTCACGCAGCTAGATCCTTAACCTTGACACCAATCAGCAAGCTCAAGGAGATATCACAAAAAAAAGTGTTAACTTAAATTGAACAATACCAATACTCGAATTGAGTCATAATTTATTTATACATGAATCATTCAAAATCTGTGTTGACTCGAATTGAGCAATACCAATACTCGAATTGAGTCATGATTTCTTTATACAAGAAACATCCAAAAAATTTCAGAATTCAACAATCATGATGTCTCAAGTCGAACCATTAGTAGCTTCACTCGACAATCATAATTTCTTCATCAAATTGGACTTAAAAGATATAATTGAGAATTGTATAATTGTTTTTGTCTGACTACAAGCTTCACTTGACAATTATGATTTTTTCAATCGTAATCCCTCTCTCCCAAAATTTGTAATGTTTTTCAATAGTTAAAGCCATTGATTTAACAGTTAACACTATAAATTAATGAGGGCTAAAAGGTAAATATCACATTTTTTAAGAGTGCATATAAGTCAGAGAAATTAAAAAATGTAAAAGAAATAAAATCTAAAATTGCAAAACTGGACAGACTCGAATTTTCTGTCTAAACAAAACAGATCCTGTGAAACCAGTATTACAACTCACAGGAGGTGTGCTGCGTTTGAATAAAAAAAACTTGACTCTGTCCATTTTTGGATATCGTCAAAATGGCGTGTTTACAATTTTTAGAGTTTAGAAGAAAAAAATCTATCCGCAAAACAACAATTCTAATGTTAGGTAAATGTTTCCAATATCATATACGTCCTCAGAATCATCAAAGTCTTTATAATGAAAGTCGACATTATCAACCTCGTCATCGAAAACAAATTAATGGTCTAGTTTGGTTAATCTCTTATAGTGACGGAGGAAGCTTTGCTAGGGTTAGGAACCAACAGCCGCCGCCATCTAGGCCGCTAGATTAACCGGCAGTCGCCTGGACCGACGCTTCAAGATCGCGAGACCGACCGGCCTGTGACGGCTTGAGCATCGAAGGCGAAAGCGATCTGCGACAGAGCTCTGCTAGGGTTCCAACAGCCGCCGCCACCAAGATCGACCGGCTACCGCTTGGACGTTTCAAGGCAGTCGCTTGGACGCCTCAAGGTCGCGAGATCGATCGGTTTCAAGGCCGCGAGATAGACCGGCTTTCTCCAGCCGTCTCTGCCTGGAGATCGACCGACCGCCGCTCGCTTCAAGGCCGCGAGATCGACCGACTTTCACCAACTATTTGTCACCTCTCTCTCTGCCTGGCCACGACTGCTTTGGCGCACGGGAGACAGGTACGGGTTGAGCCGACAGGACAACCACCAGCCGCCAGACGTTACGGACTGACATCTGGATGTGATGGTCACGACCCCAGCCTCCACCCCTCCCCCCACGGGACCTGGTCATGGGGAAACTTTGCCGCCCTCCATGCCCTCTTTCGCCCAGATTTTGGGCAAGATTTTGGTGGATGACACTGCGGAGACTCAGGTCGAAGGTACTCGTTTCCGTAAAGAGGGGGCACCAACAATCAGACTCACGGCAACGGATGAAGTCCGTGGTGAAGCTTTCATGGAAAAACATGTCATTGTTCTCAAATTTTCTAGTTACCGACCGACTTTGACAGATATTCGAGATTCGATTCACAGAACATGGGGAATTTTGGGCGATTTTTCGCTGGGTTTGCTGAATCAACGACATGTGTTAGTACGACTTCAATCTGAGGTGGAAGCAAAGAAAGTTCTGTCGAGAGACTCTTTCCTGATTCGTGGAGTTCGGTTTAAAGCTTTCTGTTGGCACGATGGTTTTAGTTTGAATGCAGACCCAGTCTCGGTGCCTCTATGGGTAGAGTTACCTAACTTACCTTTGCATTTATTTCATCCCCCTATTTTGAAAGCTATTGTGAATTCTTTTGGTGGTTTTTTGCGAATGGATGATCATACTCGCTGCCACACGCGGCCGGGCTTTGCCCGTGTATGTGTGGAGATGTCATTAGCAGAGAAATTACCAAATAGAGTTTGGATTGACAGGGCCAATAACAGGGGCTTCTGCCAGAAGATAGAATATTCAGGTTTCAAATACTGTGACTTTTGTTCTTTGGTAGGCCATCAAGAGGAATTCTGTAGGAAAAAGCTAGGTATACGGGCGGTGGGGGAGGTCCTGATTCCGGTAAAGCGGAGACGACGGTAAAGCCGCAGGTTGAAACCAAAACTATAAAGCAACAATATGTACCCGTTCTCAAAAAAGCTAAAATTCTAAATCCAGCGGTCGGCCCAAGTGGAGCAAAAAACAGCAAGGGGGAAGAGATGGATGAGGACATTGGGGAGAAGAGGCCGGTGGCCAAGGATCCGGTAAAGGTGGTGTTGTCAAACAAATTTGAGTCGCTTAATGAAAACATTGATGCAGATGAGAGTGAGAACATGGATCATGTTAGTGTTGAGCAAGTTACAGAAACTACAGAAGAATGCCTACTAGAGGCGGGGTATACAACTTCGGAGATTGCAAATGCTATTGGAATTCAAGAACAGCTGACACAACCAACAGATGACATAATCTCAGGGGCCAAGAGTGGTTTTTCCGATGCCATGCCAATTGGGAGCGATCAATTGGGGCATCCTGGATCAGAGACACGGGTTGCATTAGCAGGGAAATTAGGAGTGGCCTCGCCCCGGCCAGCTCACGGCCTCAAACAACCTGCGATCACCATCAGTCCAAGCACTGCGATCCCCATCAGTCCAAGCCCTGCGATCACCATCAGTCCAAGCCCTGCGCCAGCTCACGGTCTCAGTCAGACCACGCTCCTCGTGTCTCCTTGGGTCCAACCTGCTCACGGCCTCCCAGTCCACGGACACAGGTCACGGCCAGTCCACGACCCCAGTCTCTTCACGGCCCCAACCCAGAGGACATGCTTCCTCAAGCAGCGCATGATTTGATCGCCGTTGGTGATTCTTTAGTGACGCAAACTAAGTCGATTGGAATGATACAGGAAGTAGGGGCTGCCACGGTGAAGCCGACAGTGATGGAACAGTTGAGAGAAATTATGGCCAAGCGAGCTCAATCCACGGTAACTGGTAATTTTCAGTGCCCGCGACAACAAGGAACGACAAGGATGGGAGCTTGTTTGATGTCGTCATCTAGCTGTTTGAGGAGAACCGTGTTTTGCGAATGACAACTAATACACTTGATAACGTCACAGATGATAGTGACCAGGCTGCGTCGGAATCGGAGTTGGGGCCGAAATCACATGATATTAATGATTTAAATTTGGGGGCGCACTCCGATAAGGATCTACAGTACAAAGTCAAATCGGCGGTCCTTCCGGGCAATCGTCGTAAGACTAAGAAGGGTAAATCTTCCTCCCGCGCTTAAAATGATGGAAAATTTTCTGTTTTGGAATGCTCGTTATTAGGTTCATGCTGGGATTATCTGTTGGGATGTCTTATGTTCATGCTGGTTTTGTTTTGATTTATGGTACTTCTTTCAGCATTGGTGATAGGTTGGATTTGCTTTTCTATATTTTGGTTTACGGCAGCGGCCCAATTTTTGTTTTGGTTATATCACGGGTAAAGGTCATGTACTCCCGTATTGATTGTAATTCATGTTTATTTTGGACAAATAATAAAGGTCTGACATTCCAGAGGTGCCCCTCCCCACTGGAGGTTTAATAAATAAAAAAAAAAAAAAAAAAAAAACCTCGTCATCCATGTAGAAGTAATCGGTAACAATTTTGGCTTGTCAAATCTCCATCCAACAATGATGTTGCGAGACAACGAACGGAGACTAACCTGCAACCAACTTTCCATTTAGTAGACCTTATTTTATAAAAATAATACTCAAATCACATCACATTCTGTCATTTTCTGAATTGAAAATATTCTACAAAAATTGTACCTAAACTTTCAATTTAGTAGACCTTATTTTATTAAATTACTTCACACTTTGTCATTTTAGTGACTTCAAAACATTCTACACAAATTGCACCCATTTGGTTAGAGCATGTAATGTATGTTTGTTTCTTGCACAAACACTCCTGTACTTAGATGGATACTTAGAAGAAGATGGGTTCCCCCAAACAAAAGACTCCCAACAGTTGGAAAGCCAAAAATGGTCTCTACTATGCTGGGGTCGAGCCAAAAGGCTTGTCAGGAATTGCAATCGACTCTCAACAAATCGCTAATGATATCAAGTCTCGCTTATAAGTGTTGTACCCGGGCGAAACCAATTCATTTAAACTGCCTTCCCCTCCTTAGTGTTTATCGAAGGAAGGAAAAAAAAAAAAAAATCGGCTCCGGTAATGGAGATCGTCAAGAGAAGTGTACAATAACAAAATAACAATGGAGAAACTAGAAACTAGTTTTGTAAAAATGATATATCTTCCTAGGTTTGATTTATTTGCAAATATAATAGAATTGGAATGATATTTTAGACAATCCAAAAATAAGGTTGAAAATATACACTTTTCAATTTCCAGGTAACTTGCATTATGTAGAGATTGGTTTTGGGTTGGCCTGTCCAAACTCAACTGGAACGACAAAGAATAAATATATAAACATACTAAAATTAACAAGAATTACAAAGCGTGCATACATATATGGCCTTTGCACAGATGATCAAACTTTTAGTACATTCAACATGAATATCGTTCATGGAGGTTCCCCAACCCTACCTATTTTACGCAACATACAAAAGATGAAAACACTTCAAAGATGAAAACAAACACAAAATTACATAAGAATTAGTACAATGCATGAATACAATTTACAAAAGAGTTTTGATGTCATTAGCGATGTTTAGAGCATCAACTCCAGCTCCGTGCAATCCTTTTCTTGAAAATCCGGCGCAGTACAGACCTTTCCGTCCCTTCCAATGGTTTGGATAACTCGGTCTTGGAAATCCGGTCTCGTCTAAGAGGTAGTCATCGCCCTAAAATTGACAACAATAACAGAGAAGTGAATTAACAAATTGTCATTTTACAGCATTTCACGCACATTTATTTGGAACTAAAATCCCAAATTGTACCCAGATTTTCCAATGACTTTTGGATTTCTTTCCAATTTTTATCAATGAAGATAGATAGTGTTTATAGTATACCTTAAGCCATTTGTGTGTTGTTCTCTTGAAGCCGGTTGCAAATACTATAACATCAAAAGGATGTGACTCTCCGTTTGCAAAATCTACTTTGTCGTCACTTATGCGTGCTATCGAAGGCAAAACCTATAGTAGCAGGAACAATATATAAGTTAGAATTACACACGAGCGAAACTGCAAATGTACGTATGCAATGCATGTGCACCGACACACAAAAAATCAGCGTTCCTTTCATACATTTCATTTTCGCTAGGTACCTCGTAAACATGGCATGGCATGGCATGGCATGCTCCTCAAACTAGAGACCAGATCCATCATCATAATAAATGGATAATTGACAGTATGGTGAGCCTTAATTGAACAATAAAAATCATGTTTCCTATGTTCAAGTTCATAAAAAAAAATTGCAGGAATTCTAGAGGGCGAGGAAATGGCAAATGGGCAAGAGGGAAAGGGAGCGAGGGATGGGTGTATCAAACCATTTTTGAGGAAAAATATACATGAAAATTAAAACCATTTTTGTGAATTTGATTTGAGGAATTCCCCTCCTCGTATTTGAATTTCCATAAATAGTGCAAAAACAGTCTTGTTTAGAATCAATTTATTGTCAATCAAACAACGAAAATTTGTATAATAAAGAAAATGAACCAAAAAAAAAAAAAAAGGAAAATGAACCATTTCACAGGAAAAATAGGTAACCAAACATATCCTAAAATTAAAAAAAGTACCTTAACGTGACCAGACTTTATCTTCTCGACGGTACCGAGATCGATAACAGGGTATTTACCATACTTGACCTTCATTAAGAATGGGCCTTCATTGGGCCTACGAAGTCCATACTTGGTTAAATCAGCACCATACTTCAATTTACTAAGCATGACAAGGAGCCCATCAACCAGGTGCAAGGGAAGATACTTGAAGGACATCAATCCCATTTGCACCATTTCCCTACTCAATATGTGAAACTGCAAAATTTTTGACCCACAATCCAAATTATACATAATATGTCCGATAAGAAAAATAAATCCTCGTGTATTAATTGCAGAATTAATAGTTTGAAACAACACAGTAATAAGAGCATGTCTCATGCATGTTTCCAAAGTTTCAACATTAACTTCTAAAGGTGTAGGGTTCCACACCTGAAACCTCATGGAAAAAAAAGAGTAATTTTACAGGGCCTGGGTTACCCTGCCTGGTTTGCTGCTTTTGGGAGGCAAAAATACACTTTTGCTCCCCCTCTTTAAACACCTTTTTCAAAAAGGTTGGAAAAGGTGTTTAAAGAGGGGGGGGGGGGGGGGGGGGGGGGGGCAAAAGTGTATTTTTACCTCCCTCCAGACAGCAACCTCGCTGGTTTTCGCAGGCCAGGAAGAATTTCGAAAAAAAAAAAAAGGTAAAAGTTTTCAAGAATATGTATGAAGCCTAACTACACTAGTATTCCTATAAATTTAATTTTCTTTATAATTTATGAAAAAACTAAAAATATTCTGAAATAACTCGTCGAAATCATTTACTTTTCAATCCAATACTTTAAATTTCGAGATCTTAAAAAATGAAATATTTCATAAAATTTTGTAATGTTTCGCGAAATGATCAGTCCTTGGTTGGTTGCAAGCAATCTAATGTTTTTGTCAATTTTAATTAAGAGGTAAAATTAAGTACCCTAAAACAAACTACGTTAGTTGTATTAGTGAACAATATGGAAGCTGATTTCATCAAAAATTTTGATCCATTTTTGTTGTTGTGCAGTTTATCTTATATAAGATTGGACATGCAAGAGAAATGGTTGAATAAGAAAAAGAGGCTCAAAGTTTGATATATGTACCGGGCTTCGAGCAATGATTGATGTCTTTGCGCCAAAGTTTGACAAATCCAGAGCAATTTCCATGCCAGAATTGCCGCACCCAACAACCAAAACATTCTTATCAGTAAACACTTTCCCTGTTTTATACTTGGTAGAATGCAAAACCTCTCCTTTAAAGCTATCAAGACCTTCAACCTCTGGGGTAAAAGCCTCGCCTGGTTCTCCAGTAGCCACCACGAGATACTTTGCCTTATACTCTTCATATTCATTACAATTCATGTTCGTCGCTTTGACATGCCATTTCCCTTCGTTTTCATCAAATGTGGCAGACTCAACCGCTCGTTTGTATAGCGGACTCACATTGAACTTAACCACATAGTCATCCAAGTATTGAACATACTGCTTTTTCGAAAGGTAAGTAGGCAACCCTACGGGGAATGGCATGTAAGGGAATTCCATAAACTCCTTAGCCAAATGGAGATGAAGGCGATCATACGACTTCTTCTTCCATAGTGATGCATAACAATCTTCTCGGTCAAGAAGTATGTTTGGGATTGAAAGGCGATTTAGACATGCAGATGTTGCAATGCCTGATGGCCCTGCACCCACTATTATCACTGCTTCTTCCTTCATTTTTTGTCGAAAAACTTAACAAAATGAGGAGGAAGAAGAAGGAAATTGATAGTAAACATAGAGACGATGATGGAGTGTTCCTTATATGGACCCCTTGATGAACATATTTGATGTGTATTAAACGTGCAGGGTGGTGTTTTCTCTGAATCTCAGTTACTCAAAAAAGGTCAATAAATTACTAAATACAAGTTGAACCAATTGAAAAGATCCGGTTGATAGTACTTTGCTTGCAAGAAAAAAATATTACTGACCAGATGTCAAACAAATTAAAAAAAAAATTGGATCATGAACAGGCTGCCCTCGGGTGTAGGGATAATAAGTTCCTTAACAAGTAGACATTAGACATGTCATGTGACACAGTTGAGAAATCGAAATAATTGGAATGCCCGGAATACATGGTTATATATAGAACAGAAGAAATCAAATGCAAACCCTATTTGGTTGTTCTAGGGAGAATGGATGGATTAAAAATTTAATTCGATCATTAATTGTTCTTCTAAGGTAGAATAGCAAGAAGCAACCTATAAAGAAAAATGCTAAATGTTCGCTTTCTTTTTCTATTAAAATTTAAATGGAGACCAGATATCTACACCATGATCTTACCTTCTCAATAATTAGTCTTATTTTGGACTCTTTTACAACAAAAATCATGTAAAATTAACTTTATCTAGAGCGTAAGGATTTACAATCTAGAACAGTGTCCTCAATTAATGGGGTATTTGGCTAGAACAGAAGAGTCAGGATAGCTCAGTTGGCAGAGCATAGGACTGCATAACAGTGAAATTTAATAAAATGACGTCTCATCTTCAGACTTCAGATTAAAAGAAACTTATGTCGATAAGAAATTTAACTTGGATTACTTGTTTCACCTCATTTTCATGAAATTTACATGTACTTGACGACTCATTTCACCTACCTAGCAGTACTTGGATTACATGTTTTTTTTGTGTGGAGATAATCGAATTTGATAAGGATGAGACATCTAAATTATACAGTGCTGAAACTTAATATGCCATGCTATAAGTAGAGCTATTTGAAAAGCCTAGGTTGGTAATAATGTATGTTATGAAAATCAAAATGTGATAAATATGTAAATTATTATATGCTTTTATCGACCAAAGTATGAAACTGGACCTTGTGATGTTGAATTTCCTGTGAGGTTGATTTAACTTGACAATTTGGTACACTCATTAACTTGATGAAAACTTCTTGACCTCTGACAAAATAATAGTGAGAATGATGCTCTGCCCTTTTCATTGATCTATGTTGTTTATATACAAGTTATTCTGCCAATATAGGCAACTCCTAATCACCCTAACAATTTGTTATTCTCCTTATACATAGCAATCATCCTAAAGTACAATATTACATAATCAAGACCACATTCAATAGCATAATTGAGAGTATAATTATGAGAATATTCTCAATGCCATATTCAATAGCATAATCATGAGAATATTCTCAATACCTCCCCTCAAGTTGGTGCATGGAGATCCCGTATGCCCAACTTGCGAAGTAGATACTCATATTGTCGTTTACCCAACGTTTTTGTGAAAATGTCAGCGAGTTGCGCATTGGACGGGACAAAGGTGGGATTGATATTTCCGGCAACAATGTCATCACGGACAAAGTGACAATCGACCTCAATGTGTTTTGTCCGTTCATGAAATACGGGATTTTGAGATATATGGAGAGCCGCCTGACTATCACAATGAAGAGACATAGGACGTGTATGGGGCATCCCGAGGCTAGCTAAAATAGCTTTTAGCCATTTCAACTCACATGTAGTCATAGCCATAGACCGGTATTCCGCCTCAGCGGAGGAACGAGATACTGTATGTTGCTTCTTCGTCCTCCAAGATACCGGCGAGTTTCCAAGAAACACTAACCACCCAGTGAGGGACCGCCTAGTCAATGGGCATCCGGCCCAGTCAGCGTCACACCACCCATGTAACTGCATGTCACACTTACTACTCAAATGTATATCTTGACCCGGATTACCTTTAAAGTACCGGACCACCCGCACCAATCAGCATCCTCGAAGTGCGGTCCTGTATAACACACAAATCATTAGTGAATTGGACAAAACAGTTATAGTGATCAGTCAATTGCGACACAGAAATTAAATTGCAAGTTAGCCCTGGCACATAAAGAACATTTTTCAAACAGAAATTTCTTTCAAAAATGACCGTCCCCTCTTTAGTGGCGATAGCGCTACTCCCATCTGGCAATCCTACGGGACATTGAGCAATCACCCTTAAGTCACGGAGATCCCCGATCGTGCCAGTCATGTGATTCGAAGCTCCCGTGTCAATAATCCAAGGCTTACCAGTCATTTTATCGGTCGTTGCAGATTTTGACCCGTCCAACATTTGGAGAAGTGTCTGCCACACAACTTCTTGAGGTGTTCCCCGATCGGATTTTTTTTTTTTTTACTTCAAAACCTAGTGATCTTCAAAAAAGATTGTCTCTGAGAGAGCTCTAGGGCATGCTCTCTTCTCAATCTCTTATCTTCTCTTCTCTTCTCTTCCATTCAGCTTCTTCAAATCTCTCTCTCTCTCTCGAGGAGATCTCACAAGGGTTTGGCGAAGCCCAAAGGTAAAGTTTTTCGAATCATAAGTGTTTTACAATTGCAAACAGGGATCATTGGATTCTCCCCCTTCATCTCTCTGTTTCGATTCAGAAACGGAACCAACGAATCAGCCCCTCCCTCTTTCTCTGTTTCTCTGCAAAACCAACAAACCCAAATCAAGCAAGACTGGGAGCCAATGGTGTAGTGGAGACGCTCAAGAAGTTCGACAGGGGTTCGAACAAGAAGACGACGTCATGACCGGTGGTGAACGCGAGGAAACTGGACGAGGCAGCGGAGCCTGCGGCACTGGACCGGGTCTCGGTGGCTTGCAATGGCGTGATGCGAGCCTGTCGATTGGTCTGTGGGATCGATGATGCTTGCAATCAATCTGTGGAGCAGGCAGGTGATTTCTGCAATCTGCAAACTGCAAACTTGAAGATCAAGATCTGTCAGCTTCAGATCTGCAATCGGCAAGATCTTATTCAGATTATCGGCACAGCAGGAGCTAGGATCAAGACTTCTGGTTTTGGGCAATGGTCTGAAACTGTAACCATGTCTAATAATCCCGGTGCACTGCAAGATGATACTTCATCAAGCTCAGGGGAGGATCTGAACACACCAAATGGTTCTAACAAGCGTCGCTCCACAACATCTACTTTAGCTCTGATACCATGACAAAATAACAGTGAGAATGATGCTCTGCCCTTTTCATTGATCTATGCTGTTTATATACAAGTTATTCTGCCAATATAGGCAACTCCTAATCACCCTATAACAATCTGTTATTCTCCTTATACATAGCAATCATCCTAAAGTACAATATTACATAATCAAGACCACATTCAATAGCATAATTGAGAGCATAATCATGAGAATATTCTCAATAACCTCCAGTGTTGAACCATACAATAAGTGATGTACATTGTTGATTTATTTTTTTGTAAAGCCACCAATAATACGAAAGGCATTCCCATCTTGCAACCTTATGAGATTGAGATCGAGCAATCTTTTATTAATTAGAATGACATGATTGATGTACTTATGCATGTAGTAAGACTGTAGCTCTTTGGGTATGCATATCTTATATCATGTTGAATTTGAAAATGAATTGCATTGGGTCGCATTGGATTTTTTTAAGGAACCTTTGTTAATCGATGCCTAGCTTGCATTAATGTCAAATGAGATCCCCAAAGTACCTTAATTCCTATTTGATTAGAAGATTCCAATTCTAAGCTAAATAATATACAAGTTAAGCGTAGTTGATCAGCATCTGTACACGTTTATTATTTGCTTAAATTTGGATCCTCGCACCACCACGTGAATATCAAGTAATCCATTGTCAACTGTATAATGTAACGTTTAAACCAATAATGTCTGATGAAAGTTGCTTAAGTTGATAACATGCGGAGGGACTACCGCATCTTGATCTGATTATTTTGAGCAAAATCCTCCACTTACATTGGATAAATGATAAGTAAAGTAATAAGCTGCCGAACGCTCATTATGGGAGTGGAATTTAGTTTCCAATTACTATCCATTATGATTGAGATTGTTTGCACCTAAAATTTACTTCAACTTACGACATAGTTTCCATGACCAAAACACAAGGTCTTGTTGTGTGATTTTATTCATCCAAAAAGAACTCCATTTGAATATTGTATCTATTTATGTTTGCGTATTAAATTGATTTAATCATTCAAAAACCAGTTCGAATTACAAAATAAATAATTGAGAGGAGAGACCTGCTTGCACAAAACGATCTCATAAGTCTCTTTCTAATCGCTTTTTTTTTTTGGAATCTCTCAAGGCTTTCTACTTACATGAGAGAACAAGTAAAAGAAGCTTCAAGATATCAAACAAATACAAATTGCATATAAAATGTGTAATGGATTATGAAGTTTACAACAGAGCTTTGATGTCATTAGCAATGTTCTGGGCATCCATTGCAGCACCATACAACCCTTTTCTCGATAATCCAACGCAGTAGAGACCGTTCTGTCCCTTCCAATGGTTTGGAAAGCTTGGTTTTGGGACTCCATCTTCGTTTAGAAGGTAGTCGTCATCCTGAACCATTGAAAGTTTCTTTGTTAGAACATTCATAAGATAAGTTGTGAATAGCAAACACTAAAATCTATCAACATTTGATTGGAGTTTACATTCTAATTAAATAAGCCTAAACCTCAAGTCTAATTAAAGATACAAAGCTAATCGCTAGGTCCCTTATCTAAAGAACCACAAAGCTTACCCAAACATTTTGGCCCTAAATACTTTATTTTCTTCTTCGGGTTTGTTTGGTTGGCCATCTTACATGGTTTTCTACTATTTGGTTGTGTATTTAACGATAATAAAAGAATTTTACATGTGACTAGTTTTCTCATTTTTTTTATAGGAATTCAAATCTTTGGTCTCACCTGGAAAATAGATTTCATGAAAACGGTTTCAATTTTCATTTCTATTCTCTTCCGTGTCCTACCAACACATACCCATAATTTTATTTTATTTTCAATTTTTCTAGTAGAACAAAGAAAGAAAATTATAGTCCATTCGATTACCTTAAGCCACTTGCTGGTTGATCTTTTAAAGCCGGTTGCAAAAATTATAACATCGAAGGGATGTGTCTCGCCATTTGTGAATTCTACTTCTTCGCCTTTTATGCTTGCTATTGAAGGCAAAACCTATAAATAAACCCATTGAACAGAGTTAGATCTAAAAATGAATGTTGTGATGCTTATAACTGAAGATAACCTCAAATGAATGTGAATAATTTAACCAAGTAATACAATTAAATACACAAATTATGTCCCCTGTGAACCAAACAGAACGCCCCAAAGTAAGAACATCTCAAGTTTTGTGTTATTTAGGATCATTTCCTTTTTCCAACAGCTACTTTAACCATGTTTGGTGTTGTGTGTTTTTTGAGGTCAACAAAGCATTCTTGTATCATACTTCATATGCTTTTGTGCTTGTAATTGTGGGAACATGTACAAAAAAGTAACTCAATATCTTGCAAAAGTAAATAAAAAAGTAGGTATATCTTTTAGTTTTTTTGGACAAACATACTTTTAACTGTGTAAAAAATGCTCAAAGAAACCATTTTTTCAACATTCACTTTAAACTAAAGGAGCCTTATCATCTCATCTAGATATCTTTCTTTTATTTTTGTCAACATTACCTTTGTAAGAGCATCCCTAATGACAAATCTAGACCAAAATTACAAAATTTAAGGTGGTACTAAAAATAAAGTGACTTCAGTCAAGCCCGCAAAATTTAACTCATGATGGATGATCCACTTGCTTTTAGAACCCAAAATTTAATTTTTAAGAATATTTTAGGTTTAGGTTTTGCAAATAAAATAAAACAAAATAATTAAAGGGAGTTGCTATGTGTGTTCGACCATTTAGTTTGGTTGCACCAACTCTTTGTTGCACCGATTTTTTAGGATGTTTCGCTTTGTTGCACCAACTTACCTTTTTTTTTTTTTTTTTAAAAACAATTTTATTGAGTGCCCTTATTTATTTATGCAAAATAAAAAACAAAATTAAAAATCAAAAATTAAAAATCAATGACATTTGAAATTGGGTTCATACACATACATTGAATATGTACTAGATTTGGAGATTTTTTATTCACAACTATTGTAATGCTATTAGAAGTTAGAAAGACATATTAAATTTTTTTTTTACTGACATTTTTATTTCAATAATTGGAGTTGTAAATCTATTGTTTGGTTGCTCGAAAGAATAACTACCAAGTGAACATAAAAGATCCAAGGAGGCTAGGAGTTGTTTCTCTTACTCCTTATAATTAAGTATTGTTGTTTTAGAGTTGAAAAATAGTGGTTGAGTATACTGAGTAACTTTTATAAATTAAATATGTAAACTAAAGTTGGTGCAACCAAACCAAACCAAACGGTCGATACACTTAGCAACTCCCTAATTAAAACCTCATAAAATACCTGAATTTCGCTGGAGTGGATCTTCTTGATCGTTCCGAGATCGATAACCGGATATTTGCCATACTTGACCTTCATGAAGAATGGGCCTTCTTTGGGCCTAGTAAGCCCATACTTTGTCATATCTCCATACATCAACTTGCTAAGCATTACAAGCAACCCATCCACCATGTGCAAGGGTAAATACTTCACCAACACAATTCCCATGTACACCATCTCCCTGTTGAGTATGTGAAACTGTTTGATCCACCAACCAACAATAATACCCCATCATCAGACCCTCCCATGCACTTGAAACATTATCATAACATACATATAATTCCAAGCTACCTAACCCGCTATATACACTCAAATCCATATAACAATCAATGATTTTGTGTCACTTTAATCAACCTACTTTGATGGAAAAGTCCATTTTGCTTGTTGTGAAAGTTATCTTATCAAAAGTAATCTTAAAACGTGTTATTGGAATGCTATGTGGGGTTGATAGTACTTACCGGGCTTCGAACAACAATGGATGTCTTTGCACCAAAGTTTGATAAATCGAGAGCAATTTCCATGCCAGAGTTGCCGCACCCAACAACTAAAACATTCTTGTTAGTATACATTTCTCCTGTTTTGTACTTTGTAGAATGCAAAACATCCCCTTTGAAGCTACCTAGACCTTCAATATTTGGGGTATAGGCGTCGCATGTTTCTCCTGTTGCCACGACTAGGAACTTTGAAGAATACTCTTCGGATTCATCTGAGTTTATATTTTTCACATTGACACACCATTTTCCTTTGTTTTCATCAAATGTCGCGGACTTGACTGCTCTGTGGTACAACGGACTCACATTAAAATGAGTAACATAATCATCCAAGTATTGGATAAATTGTTTCCTTGAAACATAAGTAGGTGCACCATCTGGGAAAGACATGTAAGGAAGTTCACAAAATTGTTTGGCCAAATGAAGGTGAAGCCGATCATAAGACTTCTTCTTCCACAATGAAGCAAAACAATCTTCTCGTTCGAGAATTATGTTTGAGATAGAGAAATGATTTAAACATGCCGACGTTGCGATCCCTGATGGCCCTGCACCTACTACTATCACCATTTCTTCCTTCATTTTTGTTGTAATGAAATTTTTTTCCGGGAATGAGGATGAAGATGAAGATGAGGATGAAGGAGGGGTGATTGGAATCAATAAGAAGAGGAGGGAGATTGGTCCCTTTTATATTGGAGAAATGTAATGTAATTAAGGAGGAGTCTAGTGGTTCTTTGAAGTGAAGTGGACCCCTTTGTTGGAATTCTGGTGTAATAAGATAGATGGTTACTTGCCGTGCAATATTGTTTTCTCAGTTACTCAAAACTAGGTCAATGTTTTGCAAACACCTAGATTTGGTTTGAATGACAAAATAAATAAATACTTACAACTAGCTAGACTACTCTCCAAAACCATGTTCCACTCAATATTTCTCATATCTTGGCTTAGTGGAAATTATTACTAATTATATATGAGCTTTAATATTCAATCAAAATGTCAGAAATCAGTAATTGTAAGATATCTTTTAGTTCATCCAAAATGATGCACACTTGGGTTTAACTATTAATTTTTTTTTTTTTTTTTTTTTTTTTGAAGATCGCATTGTTTGGAGAACCAAAATGTGGGAAGATCGCATTGCTTGGAGAACCAAAATCCATGTAGCTGACTCCGAAAATCTCGGGAATGGACTTTGATGATGATGATGAATCCCTTGACCCTCCCACCTCAAATGCGGGTGGACAGGGTTCAAATCTTGAACATGTGATTACATCACTTTCGTTAGATTATGAATTATTTTTTTTAATCCCTTAACCCCTCCCACCCTAAATACAAGCCAGGTAGGGTTCGAGCCATGGACTTGTGATTACATCATTTCGATTCAATTATTAATTGTTAATTTTTTTTAATCCCTTAACCCCTTCCACCACAAATGCGGGCGAGCGGGGTTTGAATCCTTGACCTGTGATTACATCACTTCAATTTAATTATTAATTATTACTTTTTTTTGCTTTTTTTAATCCAGTAATCCCTCGTACTGCAAATGCGAGCTTGCATGGTTCGAACCCTAGACCTTGATTACATCACTTCGATTCAACTATTAATTATTACCTTTTTTTAATCTCTTAACCCCTCCCACCCCAAATGCGTGTCGACATGGTTTGTGATTACATCACTTCGAT
The DNA here is from genome assembly GCA_963556465.1 of Berberis vulgaris. Taxonomy (NCBI): domain Eukaryota; kingdom Viridiplantae; phylum Streptophyta; class Magnoliopsida; order Ranunculales; family Berberidaceae; genus Berberis; species Berberis vulgaris. Next base: position 77,692,320 of record OY747133.1, read on the forward strand.
TCAATTACTAATTGTTACTTTTTTTTAACCTATTGACCCCTCTCACTTTCATTCAGCATACCACTAAGCTAATATTTCATTGACTATTAATTGTTATTTAATCATGTATTTAACAATTCATGCTTTGTTGGCTTGTAATGCATCCTGTACAAGTGAATATAACTGTTGAAAAAAATATATATATATATATATATATAAAACTGTTGATGCTGACTTTTTTTTTTTAATCTTTGGTGATTGTGACCTACTGAACTGTGGGGTTGTTATTTCTTTCTTTCTTCTATCAGTAAAACTTGTAAATGAAGCTTGTGATTGGGTGGATCAGATTGCACTTGGGAATTGTTCTTGAAGAAGAAAGTAGCTAGAACATCTATTATGATGTTCTTCAAACAGAGTGTATATTTAACCAGTCTGGATCTAACCATGAACGCATGCAGACAATAAAATGAGTTTGGTTGGAGCTTGGGCCCCAATCCATCAGGACAACGAGGGTTGCCAGTTCAAGCAGACTGTAAAAACACTGTTAAATAAAAGAGTAGTATAGCATACACTGTCTGCTAGAATGAGTAATTAAATTTGGTGGCAATGCCCTTGAATAACTAGAATGATGATTTTTTTTTTCTTTTCATTTTTTCATTTTACATATTGAAGTTGATGCATCACACTACACTTTAAATGACTAGTTAATGTTTGGAAGAACTAAAAACAACATCAAATAGGGCCAAGCTAATGGAGCAAAAAATGTGCATTACTACTGCAAACCAAAACATTCTTTGAAAACATGAAATGTATATAAACACTTTTGGGATAAAAGTTTGACTTTATACAATCAGAATCTCTTTAATTTAAAGTCTCGCCCTGGGGTGTAGAATTGAAAAGGATCAATGCAGTTTGTGCTGAAAAGAAACAACATTTGATAGACAAGAATCGTAAAGTCCAGAACAAATGCAAGCTAGGAGAAAAAAATGAAAATCTCGACAAAATAAGTGCAAAGAAAGTCAAAATCTTATCAGAAATCAAAGAAACAAATATGTTGAATGTTCCCAACTTGGGTCATTGCGTGCTCACATCGCATATTGACTCACTGTATTTGGAGTCTTTGAAAAGGAGGGGGAGCAGATGAAGATCATAGTTTAGGTACCGACCAACAGACTAACAAGGCAACTACCACTATCAGACTTGCGTGCAAGAATCTGCTAAACGCTCTTATTTTTGGTATTTTTTTTTTCACATTTTCAAGATCACTCTTGATTCTGAATGTTGAGTCATCATCATCAAAGCCCATTTTCGAGATTTTTGGGGTCAGCTATATGAATTTTGGTTTTTCAGGCAATGCGATTTTTCTACATATCCTCGTCAATGATATCTTCATTCACCGTTTTCATCCAAATTTTCAACGGTCGTTCCCTCTGTCTACACCCTCTATTAACTTGTCAATCTAAACATTTTATAATTAACGTCGTACTTGATCTCCTCAGCTCAATGATTCTGAATGTTTGAGTAACAAATAAAAATTTGAAAATAGATGATGTTTATCAAGTTTTTGGAATATTAGTTGGTATAGTCAGCATCGCAGGCCTTGGGATCTTAGAGACTTAAAAGTCAATGGAATATCAGCTTAGCAATAGGTCTCTGAAGGATGAATCACAAGGTTCAAACCAGGCCGATGACATCATGGATGAGAGGGTTAAGTGATATAAAAATAAAATAAAAATTTCAGACTTAAAAAACAATTGATAGGATGGCATAAAATCTTACAATCACTATATATTTTTTGGTAAAAAATCACACAATCACTGTAGAATGACAGAATCAAAGGAGTGTTCCAATCTTTGGAACATGGGAGGGTGGCTATGATAGCTGTAAGACAGTTGACCAAGTATTTAACAATCAACCTCCTTTCATACTTTTATAATAAGGGAATTGCTAAGTGTACTTAGACTCTTTCGCTTGATGCCTCAACTTTATATTTAATTTTAAAAAATTACTAAGTGTATTCAAATACATGGAGATGAAAATTACTCATATTGTTGATAAGAGACTTTGTATGAATGAATCATAACGTAAATTTTTAGATGTAGGAGTTTTTTAAGTTTTAAATACAATCTTTTCAAATGTGATATAATAGTTGCAACGATTTGAAATTTATGTATTGATTTAAATTTTTTTAATACATATTGGTTTTATTAACTCCTCTATGGTTGTTCAACACATTAAAATTTAACGAATGCATGACTGAATTTTGGTTTAATAGATAATTGGTACTTTTGTCATTTCATTCAAGAGTCAATCAACGCTCCTAAACAAAAAAAAATTCATCACCAAATGATTTCTATTAAAAAATTATAAGTCGGTGTTACATACTTTAGATTGATGTAACAGAGTCGAAATATCTCAAAACATCAGTGCAACCGAGCCAAATAGTAAAGTACAAACTCCCTTATAATGATTAGCTCATTTTTTTTTTTAACCAGCTCTAATAGAAAGACAGTAGATTTGCCCTTCTTGTGAAATATTATTTTATAAACCTGGAATTGTTCGAATGACAACTCTATAAATATTTTAATGGTGGTATGAAGCTTTAATAACATGGCACAACCTAACCAAAACATTAACCATATATGTCATATCAAAAGTAATTAAACTAATATACCAACCAAACCTTAGGGTATCCAAACAACTAATCATTTATATAATGAACTAATTGTTTAATAGCTATGTGTAAGCATAAAACATGGAAGATAATATGAAAATATGACACCGTGATATGTACCTATTATTTTATTGTACTGTTCTATATCATGTTGATCAGTTGAAAAAAAATCATAATAAAATAAAATAAATAGAAGACTACAAGCATAATTTATAAATAGAAAATCATAGAGTTGGTTAGCTTATAAAATAATTTGAATTTCATTAAAAATACTAATAAATAATTAATAGAAATAAAAATGAGATCCAACTAAAGAAATAAAAATAAAACGTCCATGTTGCATTGAAAAAAATTAAATCTGTGAAGTAGATATTTAGTAAGAATATTTAGAGACTAATTTATGCAATGTGTTAATGTTTTGTTGGTTTTGAAATTTCGTTCTTATCTTCAATAAAAATCTTCGTGTTTAACAAAAAATAATAATAATAATAAATAAATTTTTCATCTCATTTATGAGATTGAGATGCGGGAAGTATTAATGTAATCTTAAAGAAAATATTTACAATCGCGATGTTTACTCAAAGTTTTTTAACCATAACTTTACTTAGAATAAATTTTCATTTTTATAACTTCAGTTTTTTCCACAAAATACGATATACGACTTTGGGAGTTTGTGAGCGGATCTCCGAAATGGTATCTCAATTTTCTACTACAAATCATAATGCGTCTTTGTCAATCAACAAGTAGTTAAGGAGATGCGTGTGAATCATTCAAAACATGTCGAGTGCAAGCAATATGAGTTGTAAAATAAATGAATAAATATGATTAGATTGCAATGTCATGAGTTGAGGATACTTGGTCTTTGATAGTTGTTTTGATTATGTCGTTTAACTTAAAGCAACTTCATTGGGCTTACTTGGGGGTGTCTGTTTGCTTTTGTTTTCATTTCCAAAGTTAAAAGGCTGTGTCGGATTTAAGAAAACTTAAAGGAAAAATGTTTAAGATAAATTTAGGGAGTTGTTACGTGCACCAACTTTAGTTTTATATATTTAATTTATAAAATTTACTTAGTATATCCAATCACTATTTCTTAATTCTAAGGTGGGGGGTATTCAATCCGGGATTTGAATAGACTTTGAAGGATTTAAAATCTTGTGAATTTTAAAAATTTTCAAAGGATTTTACAAAATTCACTGGATTTTGACGGATTTTAAATGATTGCATTTTGTAGATTTTATAAAGGTTTGTTATGGATTTCTATGAAAGAACATCACCTACATTGTTATCCAAAACATCAATAAAACAATTATTTGTATGTTACGAGAATTTTACTTCAAATTAAAAAAAATTCAAATACATTGAAGATTGTCCAAAAGTAATAAAAATAATTATTTTTCTTTTTCTTTCTGAAAATAAAAAACAATGCAAATAATTCTATAATAAAAATAGATAGATAAACAAGAAAAAAAAATCACCATTTTCATTGCTCATCGTTGCTTTCCAATATCAACAATGAGAGCTATAGTTGTTCTTCATTAATTAACTTTATCTCGTTGTTGATATTGGATTTGAAAATTTTACACTTCTTCTTTTGACAGTGGTGAAGGTTCGTTGTCTTCATCAATTGGAAATTCATCAGAATGACACTCTTTACAAATAAAGTTGTGTAAGGCTACATAAGCTAACACTAACTCCGCTTGTGTTTTATATGGAAACGAGTTCAATTGAGATTGAGATGAGGGAGTTTGTTGATCTTCGTTAGAAATAACAAGTACCCTAAAAGAAGAGAAAGAAAGAAGAAAGGGAGAGAAAAAAAGGGGAAGGAGAGAGAAGCCAATACGACTGTTACTAAATAACCCTACCATTTCTACTGAAGGACACCACTAACCCCCTTTACTTTCTGAATAACACCATCACATTTCTGAAGGACACCCCCACCTGCTAAGGATATTATCAATATAAACAAAAAACCCTAAACTCTGTTATCATCTCTCCATCAATCACCACCGCCACATCTCCTCTTCTTCCTCCCCTTCACCACCACCACCACCACCACCTCCGTTTTTCTTCTTCTTCTGAAAAAGAATAACAAAAAAAAACCAAGAATAAAGGAGAAGAGGAAGTGTGGGTGGTGGTGTAGCCAACAGTGGTAGAACATGATGGTGTGGTGGGAAGTTGTGGGGCGAGGTGGTGTTGCTCCTTTGAATAGAGAATAGAATGTGGAAAAGGGATGGTGGTGGTGTCCTTCAACAAATCCCCAAAAAATATAGTGATGGTGTCCTTCAGCGAAAATGATGGTGTTATTTAACAATGGTCAATACAAATCTGTTGAAATATGATGGGAGAATGTTGGATTTAGAATGACTATTGTTATATATACTTGTCACTCGTAAATCCTTCAAAATTCGCAACTTTAACAAATCTATTAAAATCCACTACTTCTTAAATACTCCATGATTTTGATAGACTTTTGAAAAACATGAATTGAATACCCCATAATTTTAATGGATTTTAAAACAATCATTTAAAATCCGTATTTAAATACTCCTAAATTTACATATATTATTTTAAATCCTTAATTAAATATCTCTGAATTTTAATAAATTTTAAAATCCTTCACAATCTATTAAAATCCATCAAGGAATTTTTTTTTCCATGATTTGATCGTTGGAAGATGGAATGAAGTGAAGTCTTCTTGTGTGAAGAGGGGATCTCGGGATCTCGCAGTGAAGGTGAGTGAAGAGGGGATCTCGGGATCTCGCAGTGAAGGGGATCTCGCACGCAATGAAGGTGAGTGAAGAGGGGATCTCGCAGTGAAGAGGGCGATTTTCGAAGTGCAGAGGGGATCTCGCAGGGTGGTTTTCGAAGTGAAGAGGGATTGGCAGTGAAGAGGGTGGTTTTCGAAGTGAAGAGGGTGGTTTTTGCAGGGTGGTTTTCGACAGTGAAGCGGGATTCTCGCAGGGTTGTTTTCGAAGGTGATTTTCGACATTGCAGCGGGGATCTCGCAGTGGGGTTTCGAAGGTGGTTTTTCGACAGTGAAGAGGGGATCTCGCAAGGTGTTTTTCGAAGGTGTCTTTCGACTTTGAAGAGGGATCTCGCAGGGTGGTTTTCGACAATGAAGAGTGGTTTTTGAAGGTGCAAAGGGGTTTTCTAAGGTGGTTCGAACAGGGGGTCTTGTAGGTGGTTTTCGACATTGCAATGGGTTTTCGAAGGTGAAAAGGGGTATTCGAAGTTGAGGTGGATCTCGCAGTGGTGAGGGGGTTTTCGAGGGATCTCGCAAGAGTCTCTTCCTTCTTCTCGATCTGCCATCTTTGGGGCTTGACGGTGGTGAGCCATGCGATGACGGTGAGCTCTTTTTCAGACTTTGGAACACATTTGGCAATTTTACGGCAACAAGTAAGATCTTGCAGTTTTTCCTAATCTTCATATTGCTATGATGCTTGTATGCTCGTGAAATTGTGCTTGTATGTTTGTAAATTTGTGCTAAATCTTGGGAGAGATGTAGTTCAAAGAAGGAAATTTTCGTTTATTGAAAATTGATGGGAAAGAATTTGGGATTCGAAAGTCAAGAGGAGGTTTGTTGTTACTTGAATCGAGCTCGAGGGTTAGAATCAAAGTTTTTGTAGAATTGCAGATGGGAAAATGGATTGAGTTTCAGCTTAAGAAAGTTGTGGAATCATGCTCTAATGCCTTCTCAGCCAGTTGGAAAATCAACAATAGATGGGTTATGATGGTGAAAGAGGCCAATATAGGAGGAATCTTCCTTTCTATTTTAGTGGGTTGGGGATCAGGGTCCAAAACTATCAGGGTGCCAGCTGGTGTGGAAGGGACAGGCTGGAAACAACTCGCCCAAGCTATGAATGAGATGGTTCTAAATAAGGTGCCTCAGCCTTATCCTAAGCAGCAAGTTAGAAGAGAGGAGGTTTCAACTCTGCCAGGTATTAGTGTTGTCCCACCCTCGCGCAACAGAACCTTTGTGGAGGTAGTGGCCACTAATCCCTCCAGTGTGAGCCCTACCCCGATTGCCAGTAAGGGTCCCATTGCAGCAACTTCTATTCATCGGGATTCTCCCATTGATTTCTTGTCCCAAGTATGGGGCAATCATCTTCCTCCAGATCCCGTGGCAAGAAAGAATCTTGCAAGGTCGTTGATAGAGTTGCCTAAGTCAGTGATTCAGTGGACACCTGTTGCTCTTCCGTTTGGACACACAACTTTCTTGGTCTTTGCTAACTCTCCACACGTGTCCTCATGCGAAGCATTCGACCCGCCTCCTAGGATGCCGACACTGAGTGATCAGTCTCCCCAGCACTACCCAATGCTTCCCCATTCTCCTGCTTCTCGTGCCATTTCAGCGGGTAAAGTTGGAAATTCGCTGTCTGAGTCAGCTCGTCCATCTCAGCAGGATAAAGGCAAAGGTATTGTTGGGCCCTCTCCCAGCAAAGGGCCTAAGTCTTTTTCGAAACAAAGCTTGGCCAAGTCTAATGATCAACCAACATCTAGCAATTATTGGAAGGTTTTAGAAGCGGTGGAAGAAGATGTCTTCAACTTGGACCCTCTTTTGACCAAGATGTCTATGCATGCCCGCAGGGATCGAAAGCTGGCCAGAAAAGCACAGCGTGACAGAGCCGCTGAATGGGCTAATTTCTCAGTCTTTCCTACCAGATCTAGGTTCATGCTGCAAAAAAGATCCAACAAATCAAGCTCATCCAATAAAGCAGGGCAGGTAGAACTTAAAGGTTGTAGTGCCCCTGCTGGGCTGACAAGGGGAGAGTCTTCCAACCAGACCCAGGATTGTTATAACACCCATACTTTCTCAATGACAATTAAAAATTTATGCAACTAAAATTCAATTGAAATTTTTATTTTTATTTAAAAATCTTCTTTCGTTTGACAAGTTGCATTTTTGAAATTTCGCTCACCTTTCTTTCCTCTACCGAATCTCGGGACGAGATTCTTTTGAGTTGTATATATTGTAGCACCCCGTAATTTTTGTACTTACTGAAAATATTTATATTTTTGTGTGATTGTCTTCATTAAGTTATGGGCATACGTATGAGCTATTTGTTTGTCCATGTGATGTGTAGTTTGTTTATTTAAGAATTAATTTCCTACTTACCTTCTTCTTCCGAATCTCGGGACGAGATTCTTTTGAGTTGTATATATTGTAATACCCGCCTAATTGAATAAATATAAAAATTTCTTAGTTATTAATTGTGGCGTATATTGTAATCTTATTTATTGGGAAAAAGATTTTTTGTTTGCCATTACTAAAATAAAAAATAAAAAAAAATGTGGGGGTAGTTTATAAATTGGTGTTATTGTTCTTTTGGGCTTGGGCTGATTTTTTTTATATATTTTGGACTTGAGCTAGGTCTTCATTGGGTTTGATATTGATTAGGGTTTTTATTTTGTGAAAGAGGATGAGTGCACTCGAAAGTTCGGTGGGGGCAAATAGCCACCCACCATATAAAAGAAACAAAACTCTTTTTCTTCTTCTTCCTTTTTTTTTTTTTTTTTTTTCCTTCCTTCTCCTTTTTCCCTTCCTGTTTTGTTTCTTCACCAAAGGAGCAGGCAACGAGAGAGAGGTTTGGCGAGGTGATGAAGATGAAGGAAGGGGTTGTGACTGATTGGCAGAGAGATGCGATAGAGATGGATGATGGGTTGAAGGAGATAGTCTGTGGTGATCATTATGAGTTCTGTTGTGAAGAACAGGGTGAGGTATCTGAAGAGGAACCACTGGAGGAGCCATTTGAAGAGTATACATCTCAGCCATCATCAAACACCAATAACAATGACACGGATCACGAGTCTGATCCTACTTCAAACAGTTCAAACAAAAAGAAGAAACCATTAGATGCAGCAGAAGGTGATTCAGTTTCCTTCCAAGCAAGCAAAGACGCAGTAGATGGGATCTTTGATTGTGGCGAGAGAGAGAGTTTGGTTTTTGTGGCTTTGGGATTTGGGTGGTTATGAGTTTGGGGGTCTTATTGATCCGAATTTCAGATATTAACAACTAATTTTCGTCTGGTTCTCCTCAATTGGGGTTTGGGGTTTTCTTCTTAATTAGGACTTGGAGTTTGGGTAATTGGGATTCAGATTTCTCAACTTGGTTTTGTGTTGAGCTTATCTGAATTATAGAGATCAACTTTTGCCTTTACCAAGTGTAAGCTAGATTATTTGTTGCAGCTTTGGTGAATCTTACTGCCCTGATAAATTTCAAGGTGAGTTTTTCTTCATTTTCCTTTTTGAGATTTTTGTATGAATTGAGAATGTGGAGTGATGATGACCTCGTGTATCTGTTTTTTTTTTTTTTTATGATGCTTGTTTGAGGTTTTTTTTCCTTCATGTTTTGTTTTTATCCCATACATGTTTGATGAAATGCGCCACCGAAATGAATGGACTCACAAATTTTGATAATATGTGTTTCAAAACTACCAAAGTGATTTGTTCTTACAAATTTGCCAATATAATGTATGTTGTTTGTTTGACTGCAAATGTTAGTTGGCAAGTTTTTCTGCTAGTGTACTTATTGTTGCATTAGCAACAAAGTTGAGAAGTTTCATTTCTTTTGGGAGCTCACAGTAAATATATTTCGGATTGTTTACATGTGTACCGATGCTGTATGCCATATGGAGATATGACTTTCTTGGCAAGGTTGTTGAGTAGGATTAAATCATGAGCTAGTCATTTTTGGGTTTAGATACATCTGTTAAGGTATACATGATGAACCCCATCATCATTTAGATTGGATCAGGGGATTGAGCTTAAGTTTATTGGTTTAAACCACTAGTTGGTTTGCAATTCAACTCCAGACAAGTTTAGAAGAACCGTTTTTTTTAAAGTAAGCTTTTGTGGACTGGTGATCATATATGTTGAATTTTGCTGCTCATTACATGGTTCTGTGTTATACTATAATCTAGCATATTATATATGCATGAATAACTAGTGAACATAATTTGATATAAGGAGATCCTTTCACTACATGATTCTATGGGTTGCACTCGCATACCAGCCAATTTATATTTTATTAAATAAATATTAGATATTGGTTGGAATTTAACTGAGCACTTGTTTTAGCTTTAGTATTTGTATTGTTATGCGAATTGGTGTGCATTTTGTTTTTCATATGATGCAAAGAGATGAGATGTGTGAATTGGCAATGTGCCAAATATTACTTGTTCCCCGAAAGAACGGTGGATACTGTGGTTGATTTATTTATGGTTGACAAAGAGTCACCATAAAAGAGTTTTGAGTTTTAGTTGATATTTTTTTTATGCTCTTTTCCACAACTCCGAAAAAAAAAAGAAATTTTTGTATACAGATTTGCTTGTATACGTGTGATATTATTATTGGGTATGCAGACTTGCTTGCATATCAGTGTACTTGCCAGTGATCGACCTTCGGGTGAGATGACACGTTTCTCGAGGTGGCACCCCACTTGGAACATGTACGCTCCGAGTGGTTTCGAAGGCAAGGGAGGCACACTTGGGTGAGGTGTGTTCGGCACAGGAGGAGAGTGCGATTGTGGAAAAGAAGCGAGATTTCTTTTTGTGTATGTGCATGATTACCTTAACGGAAGAAACTAAATGCTCATTCAACCATTGAATGAGAACTACACGTCTTCCTAAAGGTAGAAAAATGTGTTTGTTTAATATTTCAATAATAGTCTAATATGATTATGAATTGTATTGTTGTTGCATTTATGATGATTGATAAGTCATAAATTTTATTTATTAGTAATAAAGAATGCATATTTATTTATTATGATAATAACACCATTGCCTCATTGAGGAACTACCTGATGGTGTGATTATTAATTGTTTGGTTTATTTTAATGTTATCATGTGTGGATTTATTGATTTTTGGGATGAAGATTTCTCACACCGGCTGTATTGCTGACCCGAGTGAGCTTTTGCTTCTTGGGTACATTCCTTTTGGAATGTAGCCGAGTAGTCTTTCAGGTTTAGAGATTTTGAGCTGCATTACTGGAGTTCCGCTAGTGAGCTAGCCATGCCAGTCTTCTCCGGATTAGATTTTTATTTGTTTCAGATGTTTAGTTCATGCTGCTATTTGTTTCTGTTATTATTGAATTCTCACGTCCCGAGTTTTGGGGAAAACGGATAATCCTACGTGGCTTTTTAGGATTTTCGTTTCCTTCGAAAATCGGGGCGTGACAATTGTTCGGTATCTTTACCTTACCCTCCGGGTTTCGAGCCCCTAGCAGAACTATGTGTTGAAGCCCATGGTTTGTCTACAAATCTATGTGTTTCTCATGCGGAGAGTTTCTCATCTACCCCAGACCACGTAGGCGCTCCTCCAGGTTTCGAGGTCCCACAGACGGAAAATCTTGGGTTTCTAAGTTTTGTTTCTAGGGTCAATGACAGTGCGGAGCCTTCTGTCTCTGACTGTCATTCGACTCAGGAAGAAGCATCAGATCGTTCTGCTTTCAAAGAAATTGGCTTGACAGTGGGAGTGGACCTCAATCAGGATGAAAACAGGGCTTTAGATATGGTTCAAGCTGCAGCGCAGGGTACAATATCTGACAAAGCAATGGACAAATGCAACAACCCCGGGTTTGAAGGTTTTTCATGAACCTCAAAATTCTTTCGTGGAACTGTAGGGGGCTCGGAAATACTGAGCGGCAAAGGGGTTGTCGTAGACTAATTTCAGAGAACCGTCCAGACCTTGTTTTCGTTCAGGAAACGAAATTGGAGAGATGCTCTAGAGAATTTATCAGAAAATTGTGGGGTGACAGTTCTTTTGATTGGGCTATGGTGGAATCCATTGGCAGCTCGGGCGGCATTTTAGCTATTTGCGACGCTGATCTTTTGCAGATGAGGGAAGTGTTGAAAGGGGCTTTTTCCCTTTCTATTCAATTCCAAATGATCTCCGATAACTCAATTTGGTCAGGGACTAACATTTATGGTCCATGTGATCCTTCGCTTAGAGACCACTTCTGGGAAGAACTATATGACATTGCTGGTTGGGTGCAATCGCCATGAGTGTTAGCGGGTGACTTCAATGTTGTCCATCATATGAATGAAAAAAAAAGATGCAGGAGGAGGTCCATGAGCATGCAGAAATTCAATCAATTCATTAATGAGGTGGAACTCGCCGATTTCAGTCTAAAATGGGGGAAATTCACATGGTCAAATCGGAGAGATCTTCCTATCCTTTGTCGTCTTGATCGATTTCTAGCCTCGGTGGATTGGATTGACAAATTTGGTGATAAAGTTGAATGGCTCAAGGGTGCAGCAGGTTCTGACCATCACGCGATTTTGCTTGCGAACTCGTCTGTTGGTGGTGGTACTCGCCTTTTTTCATTTGATAACGGTTGGTTTGATCACCCTACCCTGGCAGAGGAGATGAAAGCTTGGTGGAACAACTCAGTAGTCTCTGGCCACCCCGGCTACTGTTTATGGTGGAAGCTTAAGGCTCTCAGATGCAATCTCAAAAGTTGGAGGACTAAAGTTTGGGGTAAGACAAATTTATGTATTCAAAATATCTCTGCTTTAATTGTTAACATTGACGCTGATGAAGAGATCAGGAACCTGACTGCTGAGGAGAGGCCTTGTAGAGTGCAGCTACATCAAGAGTGGGCAACATTAATCAAAAGAGATGAGGAGTTTTGGAGGATCAGATCAGGAGTCAACTGGGTTCGTCATATGGATCAGGGGTCCAAATTCTTCCATACCTTGGCTAACAGACGCAGATTGTTTAACTCCATTGAAGCTCTTAGCATGGGTCAGGAGTTGGTAGTGGATGAAGTCAGTATTAGAGAACTCTTGATATCTCACTTCAAGGAGTTGTTCCATGAAAAGGAGGAGTGGCGACCTTTCTTCTCGGGGATTACCTTCAAGTCTACGGCTACTGCCTTGGTAGATAATTTTTCGGAGATGAAAATTAGAGCGGCAATGGAAGAACTAAAATCTGAAGTTTCTCCAGGTCTTGATGGTTTCTCTATGATGTTCTATTTGAATATGTGGGAGGTAATCAAAATTGATTTTCTGAAAGTTGTTGCAGAATTTAACTCGAGAAATTTTCTTGATTGGCGGTTGAACACCACTATCATCTCGCTCATTCCTAAATGTGTGGGAATGCGGACAGTAAAAGATTTTAGACCTATCAGTATTTTGAATGGGGCCTATAAGATCATTGCCAAGGTGTTGGCTAACAGATTGAAAATAGTTCTTCATTCAGTCATTTCTCATTTTCAAAGTGCAGCAGTCAGTGGAAGACAGGTGGTTGATAGCCCTTTGATTGCCAATGAAATTATTGATTCTAGGAAAAAACAAGGTGTTCCAGGGCTCGTTATCAAATTAGATTTCTCCAAAGCCTTTGACAACGTCTCTTGGAGATACTTGGATTTGGTAATGGCTCGCATGGGGTTTGACGCCAAATGGATTCATTGGCTTCACACTTGCAGATTTACTGCTAATTTCTCTCTGAAAATTAATGGTCAGTTGCACGGGTTTTTCAATAGCTCGAAAGGCCTGTGACAAGGCGATCCCCTGTCTCATCTTCTCTTTACTATAGCAGCAGAAGGTTTAACTCAAATGATTCTTAAAGCGGTTGATGCTGGCCTAGTGAGAGGGTTTTCTGTCGCGGAGGGTAGTCCGCCTGTCTCTATTCTCCAATATGCAGATGATACTATCCTCTTTTGTGATGCTTCCGCTTCTCAGGTTCTTGCTCTTAAAAGAATTATGCTTTGGTTTGAAGTTATTTCAGGACTGAAAATCAACTTTCACAAATCAAGGGTGTTGCCTATTGGAGATGTCCCTCATCTGCACCAGTTGGCGGGTTTATTGGGTTGTTCAGCTGGTCATCTTCCAGTTAAGTACTTGGGCATGCCTTTGGGGGCTAGTTTCAAAAGTAAAGCTGTGTGGGATGAGACGATCGAATGGATGGAATCGAAACTAGCGTCTTGGAAACGCAAATTTCTCTCTAAAGCAGGCATACTAGCTCTTGTACAATCCACATTAGCTTCTATCCCGGTATTCATTCTGTCTCTTATCAAGGTTCCCTGTTCAATAGCAGCCAAGATGGAACGGATCATGCGCGATTTTCTTTGGGGTTCTACTCATAACTCTAGAAAGATGCATTTAGTGGGCTGGGAGAAAATTTGTTGCCCTAAATCTCGAGGTGGTTTAGGCATTCGTCAGGTGCTCACTTTCAATATTGCATTACTTTCTAAGTGGCTTTGGCGATTTGAAGAAGAAAATGATAATTTATGGAGATCTCTCATTATGGACAAATATGGCCGCAATAGATGGGTTTGGGAAAAGAGAACTAAGTACACTTCCTACGGCTGCTCTTTGTGGAAGTCCATCTCCCGGTGCGCAAGCGATTTCTACCCTCACACCTCTCTCCAATGTGGAAATGGTGATCTCATCTCTTTCTGGCATGATGTTTGGTGTAGTAACCAATCTTTGAAGGATCTGTTTCCAATGTTGTTTATCATTAACAACAATCAATATGGGAGTGTGAGCAATTTTTGGACTAACGACAATTCTTGGGATCTTTCCTTTCGAAGACACCTCAATACTGGGGAACTAGATGAGTTCGCTAATCTAATGCATTTGTTGGATAGACAAATGCTCTCAGAGGGATCAGATAGTTTGGTGTGGAAGGGTAAAGGTGTGGGCTTCTCGGTGAAAGAATTTTCAGATATGTTGGCTGCATCTCATTATGAGACCCACTCTAACCCCTTCATTTCCTCTCACAAAAATCTGGTATGGGTGAAAAACCTTTTTCCTCGGATTAATTTCTTTAGTTGGTCAGTTTTGCATGAGAAGATCTTGACTAAAGATAGGTTAAGAAAAAGAGGAATCCTCACAGGGAGTCTTTGTGTGCTTTGCAATACATTTGACGAGACACTGGACCATTTGATGCTTCACTGCAGTTTCTCCAAATCCATTTGGAGCAGTTTCTTGGCGGAATTCGGTTTGAGTTTGATGTTTGAAGGCTCCATTTTAGATTGGCTAAGTTGGTGGTCTCAAGCTAATCTTTCCCGTCGGGGGGAGTGGTTATGGCGTAAGGTCCCTCACGTTCTCATGTGGTGTGTGTGGAAAGAAAGAAATAAAAGGGTATTTGAAGGACTCAACAGATCAGAGCACTCTATCTTTATCGAGATTAGAGAATTGTTGTGGAGAATGGGTACGGCATGTAATTTGTTTAGGGATTTGGGTTTTGACACTTTCATAGTGTCTTGGCATTCCTTGATATAGACATGTTTCTCTTTGTAATTTGTTTCCCTTTCTTTCATTAATAAACATCTTCGTGTTTGAAAAATAAAAAAAAAAAAAAAAAAAAAGTGCATGGGAGGGTCTGATGATGGGGTATTATTGTTGGTTGGTGGATCTAACAGTTTCACATAATCAACAGGGAGATGGTGTACATGGGAATTGTGTTGGTGAAGTATTTACCCTTGCACATGGTGGATGGGTTGCTTGTAATGCTTAGCAAGTTGACGTATGGAGATATGACAAAGTATGGGCTTACCAGATCCCAAGAAGGCCCATTCTTCATGAAGGTCAAGTATGGCAAATATCCGATTATCGATCTCGGAACGATCAAGAAGTTCCACTCCAGTGAAATTCAGGTATTTTATGAGGTTTTAGTTAATGAGCTCCTACATGTATCCGACCGTTTGATTCGATTGCATCAATTTTAGTTTACATATTTAATTTATAAAAATTACTCAGTATACTCAACCACTATTTTTCAACTCTAAAACAACAATACTTAATTACAATGAGTAAGAGAAACGACTCTTGGACTCCTCCCCATCTTTTATGTTCATCAACTTGGTAGTTATTTTTTCAAACAACCAAACAATGGATTCACAACTCCAATTATTGAAATAAAAATTGTTATTGAAAAAAAAAAGATGTATTTCTAACTTCTAATAGCATTGCAATAGTTGTGAATAAAAAATCTCCAAATCTAGCACATATTTAATGAACATGTATGAACCCAATTTCAAATGTCATTGATTTTTATTTTTTATTTTACTCAAATAAATAAGGGCGCTCAACAAAATTGTTTACATAAAATAAAATACAAAAAAAGAAGGTAAGTTGGTGTTACACATTTTAAGTTGATGCAACAAAACAAAATATCCCAAAAGATGGATGCAACAAAAAGTTGATACAATCAAATTAAATAATTGAATATACCTAGCAACTCCCTGAATTTATAACAAGTTAAAAGAGAAAATCAAATCCAGAAAGTAATAACAAAATTTAAGAGTTGGTGAAAAACTGAAAATAGATTGAATTCATAGAAGACAACTTTGTTGACAATATATAAGCTTTTTTGTACACTACAAAAAGTCTTCAAAAAATTCTAGTATTAGACAGAGGATCAAATCGGGTTTTATATTTTATAAAATATGAACTTTTTTTTTTTTTTTTTTGTTCAAACAAGAAGATTTTTATTAATGCAAGAAAGAGGAACAAATTACAACGAGAAACATTCCTAAATCAAGGAATGCCAAGACACTATGAAACTGTCAAAACCCAAATCCCTAAATAGATTACAAGCCGTCCCCATTCTCCACAACAATTCTCTAATCTCGATAAAGATAGAGTGCTCTGATCTGTTTAGCCCTTCAAATACTCTTTTATTTCTTTCTTTCCACACGCACCACATGAGTACGTGAGGTACCCTACGCCATAACCACTCCCCCCGACGGGAAGGATTAGTTTGAGACCACCAGCTTAGCCAATCCAAAATGGAGCCTTGAAACATCAAACTCAAACCGAATTCCACCAAGAAACTGGTCCAAATAGATTTGGAGAAACTGCAGTGAAGCATCAAATGGTCCAGAGTCTCGTCATAAAATATGAACTCATACTGTAGTTTTGGGCTTTATAAATGAATTAGATAAAGGGCCAAATTATTTTGAGTTTACTTTAGCCTCTAAAATCTCAGGGCCGGCCTTAAACTCGCGCGTTGTAATTACTATAGACTAACATCGAAATTACTGTGGCTCTTCAATGCAAAACTAGCAAATACAATGTAAATGGTGAACCCGAATCTGTGGCATTTAAATGCAATGCAATGCATGGTCAGGCATTCAGGTAAGAATGTGATTTGCCAGGCCAATCTGAGTCTAATGGGCCATTAAGAAGTATGGACTATAAATCATTTCAAACTTGGCCTGGACTGATTGCATTCCCAAGCCAAAAATATAGTTGCTACTGCAACTGATGATAGATTGAAAGTAGAAACATCGATTGGTGAATTGCAGTATGTATTCGAAAACTCAGTGTAATATTGGGTAAACTCTCTGGCATTGAACTGCCAAATAGTTGTGCATTGTGCAAGGTATAAAAAGAGTCCAAAATGTTTCCTAACACTGCCATTTCAGCTGAAAGACACTATCAATGTCTACTTTCTGTATCCGAAGAATACGTTCACCTACTGAAGGACATCACTAATTTAAATATAAAAAAACCCTACCTCCTTTTTTCATTTTCCATTTCTTCTCCATCAATTACAACCACCCCACCATCGCCACCTCTCATCCTTCTTCTTCTTCTTCATCGATCACCACCACCACCCCATCACTGCCACCTTTCCTCCTCTATCAGTCAGTTTTATTTGGTTGCATTTATTATCAAATTGATATTAATGATACATCAAATTGTCACCCGATTGTAGCCATATACGTGGTCCAAACCATTAGAAATGATGACCCTTACGAAGGAGATAAGTCATGGTGAGAATCACTCTCCCAATGACGCATCTCAATGAAGGAAGAGACCATTATAATAAACGTTCTCCTTCATTGCGCTATTCGAGCTTAAGTCATGCACATAGTTGAATACACTCATTAATGCACCCATTAAATAAGGTAAAGGAAAATGTATGATAAGGAATCCGATTATTCTATCACCACTATGCAATTTTCACACTTGTTCATTGTTAAATATAGTGCCAAATAAGATGGGTAGGAAGTAACACATATATAATTGTATAGTACTTGTAATTATTATTATTATTATTTTTTTGGAAAGCGAGTTGGGTTTTTATAGGATCCCATAACCTATCAACAAGGTGCGATCTACAGGACGGGTCTCGAACCTAGGACGTGGGGGGATAAACCCACACAGCCCTAACCACTCGACGATAACACCATTGGCATAGTAATTGTAATTATTAAACCTAAGGATAACATATCCAAATATTATAAATTTCGTGTCATTACCAATGAAGACCTATTGAAGTAAGATCAATAGAGATTTACAAGAGAGCTTTGATGTCATTGGCATCCATTGCAACACCATACAACCCTCTTCTCAATAATCCAAAGCAGTAGAGACTAGGGGTGGGTAAACGGGTCAACGATCCATGGGTTCAAATCGAACCGGACCGTTTTGCTCTAAACGGTCCGAATTTTAATTATGAGTTTTTAGATACGGTTCGGATCGGTCCGGGTCCGTTATAAAATGGTCCGGTCCCAATTCCTATTTTTGAAAAAGAAACGGTCCGGGTTGGACCCGTTTCAAATCACATTAATTGTAAAGAATCTCTAAGACTCTTTACTCGTCCAAGCCAAAGTAACTCCACACACATCCACTGCCCTCTCCCTCTCCCTCTCCCCTTCCAAAGAGATCAGGTTCGAGCTCTCCCTCTCCTCTTCCAAAGAGATCAGAGATCAGCTCATGCCTCTATCTCTCCCTCTCCCCTTCCAAAGAGATCAGAGATCAACTCAGGCTATCTCCCACTCCCTCTCCCCTTCCAAAGAGCTCAGAGATCAGCTCATGGTTACCCACTGAAATCAGAAGAGATCGGGTCATGCTCTTTCCCTTTCCCTCTCCCTCTCCCTCTCCCCTTCCAAAGAGATCAGCTCATGGTTAACCACCGAAACCAGAAGAGATCAACTCATGGTTACCCACCGAAACCAGAAGAGATCGACAGTGTTGTTGCGACCCAATTTCGTCACCCGCAAGAAGATTCATCATCACTAGAGAAGCAATAGGTAGATCTAGAGATGAAAAGCTTCAGTGAAATGTCCAAAGAGATCGCTGCATCACTTGAGGAGCAGAGCGCTACATCTCTACTTCGCCTCCCTCGAGCCACTCGAGATGTCATTCGTCTCCTCGACGATGCTCTCTTTCTCTGATCTTTCATTTCTGGTCATCGTTAGGGTTCACTCATCACCGATCGACTCAACCAAGCTCTCCTTCTAGCTTGCACTCATCATCGATTGACTCCATCGACTCCATCGATTGACTGGGTTGATTAGCAAGTCGTACCTGTATTCGTCATACATGACCTGTCTTCATAAGGAATCCACATTTTCAGAATCTTCACTACAAACCATAGCTTATCCCCTCTTCATTTGAAGGCTCAGTGAGCAATGGAGACTGAATCAGCTGGTAGAGTAGATGAAGAAGAACAAGCTCAAGTGAGCAACAGTAACTCCGAACAACAAACTGCAACTTCACAACACCATCACAAAGAACTTGACGCTGGAGCTCTTTTCGTACTCAAATCCAGAGGTACAACTTCTTCTCTTTTCTGGATTTTTATTCGTTTTGATAGCAGTTTAATTGTATGGCAGTTCAAACACCATTCCATCTGTGAAGTGTTATTCATGTTATTAGATCCCATATTTCTGGTTATCATGTTATTCTAGCAGATAAGTGTAAACTGTTATCACTTATTCACTTATTCATATTTAAAGAAGCAGAGAAACCTTTATTAGATTTCATTCTATCTATGATTTGAAACCGTTTGGAACCGTAGGAACCGAACCGTTCCAAACGGTTCGAGTTAGGTTCGGTTCCAATGTTCAAAATGAGGGGATCCGGACCGGACCGGATCCGTTATTTTTAAACGGTTCGAGTTAGGTTCCTCCAAATTTGGAACCAATCCGGACCGTGCCCACCCCTATTAGAGACCCTTCTATCCCTTCCAATGGTTTGGAAAGCTCAGCTTTGGGACTCCATCTTCGTTTAAGAGGTAGTCCTCGTCCTGAACCATTCAAAGTTTCTTTGTTAGAACTTAGAACATTCATAAGATAAATTGTGAATAGCAAACACTGAAATTTATCAACATTTGATTAGAGTTAATATTCTCTGAAATTAATAATAAGCCTAAACCTAAAGTCCTGTTAAAGATGCCCCTAATTCTACGGTGCCTGGTACAAGGTGCCTGGTACCACTAGGCACCGTAGATATGCATCGAGATAATGCTACTCGCTAGGTCCCTTATCTAAAGACCCGTAAAGCCTGGTCCAAACATTTCGGCTCTAAATACTTTATTTTCTTCTTCGTAATTTAAAAAAAAAATTTATAGTAGAACAAAGAAAGAAAACCATAGTTCATTTGATTACCTTAAGCCACTTGCTGGATGATCTTTTAAAGCCGGTTGCAAAAACTATAACATCGAATGGGATGTGACTCACCGTTTGTGAATTCTATTTCTTCGCCTTTTATGCTTGCTATGGAAGGCAAAACCTATAACCCCATTGAACATGGTTAGACTTGAATAATAACATGTTACAACAACAAAAGTTATATTCTTTTTTAGATAACAGTAATGTACCAGTCATGTCATTGGTACGACTATTCATTTTTTCACATAACATGTATCTGCGCTGTTGGCTCGAGTATAGTGTCATATCTTCAGCATGCCACCCTGATTTTTGGGTCATGCTTTTAGCACTTTCCAAATAGATCACTAAATTATCAAATATCAGAACAAATTATAAGTTGTCATTAACAAAAATCAAATCTCCTATTGGTTTACAATACATTCCTTGGTAAAACTCAATTGCAGTTAGAAATAGAGATTGCACGTATTCATTTTACAAGTGCAAAAATGAGCGTTGTGATGCTTATAACTGAATATAAACTCAAATAGATGTGAATTAAGTTAAACCAAGTTATATACACAAATTATGTCCCCTGTGAACCCAACAGGCCCCCACAAAGTAAGATCATCTCAAGTTTTGTGTTATTTTTGGTGTTTTCCTTTTTTTCCAAAAGCTACTTTTACCATGTTTGGCGTTGTGTGGTTTTTGGGATCAACAAAGCATTCTTGTATCACACTTCATATGTTTCTGTGCTTGTGGAAACATATGCAAAAAAGTAACTCAATATCTTGCAAAAGTGAAAATTATAATAAATAAAAAAGTTGGTAAATCTTTTCAATTTTTTGGACAAGCATACTTTAACTTAGTGTAAAAATGCTCAAAGAAACCATTTTTCACTTTAAACTAAAGAAGCCTTATCATCTCATCTAGATATCTTTCTTTTATTTTTGTCACAATTACCTTTGTAAGAGCATCCCTATGTACCGACAAACCGATATCAAAATTGCAAAATTTAAGGTGGTAAAAATGAAGTGACTTCAGTCAATCCCGCAAATTTTAACTCATGATGGTTGATCTGCTTGCTTTTAGAAACCCAAAATTTAATTCAGGAGAATATTTTTAGGTTTAGGTTCTGATGTGTCTAAATCTAGTCTCCTAGAAATTTGACCTGCAAAACAAATGTTAGATTGCCAAATATCACATTTTTAGTGGCCGAAAGTACTCCGATGTTAAGTCAGTAAATCTGTAGGAGATAGAGCTTAATCTTGACGAAATTTAGTTAAAATTGCATACCTTAGTCGAATGTTCCCTTTAACTTATATAGTGGTTGATATTAATTCTATGCTTGACTTAAGTATGTGAGGCTTGGTGAGGGGAGACATTCTATGTAACAGTCTCTTCTTTTATGAAGATGGGTCCTTGGGGGAGCAACTCCCGTCATGACTCGTTTTATTTGTAACGTTTATTTTCTTTAAGGGAGAGTTTCATTGGGTTTGGATTTGGGTCTCTGACTACGATTTGTTCTAAAGGGCTTTTTTTGGGCTTTAATAACTGGATTTGCCTTTTTGGGCTTTGCAAGTCGGCCCTGACTTGAAATACTTGATCCTCGTGATAAGTGATTTTTGTCGCGTGTATGGTCGTGATGATAGTCTTATTTGATGTATCATCAGCTACTCCCTCCTTAGTGGGTATACTGACGTGGCCACTAACTCTACGATGGTTGGACTTTTAGTTTCATCATTATAGTGCATTTAATGTCATTAACAGTTGTTGCTATGTTTGTTGCTATGATATCTTGTCCGCGTGTTCATTTCGGCGTGAGTTTTGGGGTTTTGTGCAATCATCGTATCTTGCACATCTTCCCATAAGCAGTCTTTCCATTGCTCAACCCTATAAAAAGGGGATCTGAGGGCTATATTTCTTTCTTCGGACTATCTTCATTCCCAAAATTTGATTTTTCTCTCATTCTTCGTTTCGTATTTGCACAATGTTTGGTTTCAAGATGCTAAATGGTGAAGTGCTCGAACTCGCGAGTTTTTCTTTTTGCCCAAGCGGGCACGCAAACGACTCTAGATAATGTTTGCTATGATTATTCATTGTTGGCTGACCTCGAGATCATCTTGCCTAGAGATGATGACAGTCCTTGTCATTCGAGACAACATTGTATTGTACCCTTGCATGTTTCATTCAGGTTTCAGGCTTTTGGCCCCAGAGATTTTATGGGAGTATCTAGATTTCTTGGGCATCACTCCTGCTCACATGGGTCCTAATGGCTGGCGGGTGATGATTGCAACCTTGGCAAGAGCTGTTTTTCTAGGATTCCTATGAATATCAGGGTTTTACATTCCGTGGTGGGGTTTAATGTAAATAATAACAACACTTGCTATCTCTGCTCTTCGTCCAATTTTAAGAAACTTAAGGATGATTATAGGGGTTGGTCGAGGTCCTGGTTATTTCAAGTTACAGAATCGATATATTATGTGGTCATTCCGAGAACTGAAGTGGAATGAAATGTCCTTGACTGTGGAGGAGCAAGAGCTCCATGATCGGTTTAATAGGCTTCCCCAAGCCGCAGTAGAGACTTTCCTTGCTACGGATGTTGTTGAGCGCGATGGTTTGTACACTATGAGTGAAGTGGAGCGTGCAGTGCTTACTGGGGCTCGAGGTGCTGAGATTACTATTTTTCGTGCAGGCAATGTCGTCGTTTCTGACCAGGGGCAGAAACACACTTCTAGTTAGCATTGGTGATGTGAGCATTGATAGGGAATTGAGCTCCGCTAAAAGGCTTACGGGTCTCAATTATCTTGTTACTGATGGGGATGCTGGCTCGAGCATTAGAAAGAGGAAAATTCCTAGGCTTTCCAATTCGTCTAAGCTATTGGCAATTAGCTCTGTCCGTGTCCCGAAGAAGAAGTGTCTTGCTAGTTCGATTCATGGTGCTATTTGGATTCTTCCTCGTTCGATGTCTTCCAGAAAGGGTGATGGAGAAGGTGTTGACCTTGCTGTTGGAGAAGCAAAGGAGATAAATCAAACTTTTGAGATGAGCAAAAAGGAGGTGTCTCGTCCTTTGGATGAGCGTTAGAAGAGCCTCGTTTCTTCTCATGACGTGCCTGATTTTGCCAAGTTATCTGGTAATGATCCTCATGTTCTCGTTAATATGATGTTTCAGCTTGCTATCGAGCGGTGTAATAATCCGAACAGTACGAAGACCTTGGCTGATTTCGAGTTCGATCCCACGTTGGATGACCAAGTTGTTTCTCGTGGTAGAAGTGATAACTCTCTTCTTGCGTCTTTTGTTGTCGCTGGTACCTTGAAATTGCATGCTTCTTCTTCTGCTGCTCATCCTACTACTGTTGCTTTTAAGAAGAATGGTAAAAATCGTGATACTTATGTCATTATCGTCGTTTCGACTGTTCATTTGGCTTCTGGGGGCAAAGCTTCAATTCTTCCCGATGCCACTATTCTTCATCCACAAGTGGGTTGGAAGGAGCCCAACCCCGAAGAGATTTGTATTAAATCGGCTAAGAAGTTCAGCTGATCTTATGAGATTGACGTGCAGGACAACGTACGTAATCTCATTGTCGAATGGCATAGGCGGTTAGTTGAGAGAGCTCTGATGTCCGTGCATCCGCCCGGTAATCACCTTGATGAATGTCTCAAGCAAATCATGGAGGGGATGAATCACCTCACTTACACTGGTGTAATGGGGTCAGATTATAGGGTCGCGCGAGATCAGGTGGCACTTGTTGAGCGGATGGCGGGGTAGGCTTTGGTGATTTCTCACATCCTTCGTATTTGATTCACTGAGAGCGCAATGTGTGGAGCATGAGAAGGCAGCTGAAGCTGCTTGGGCTTTGTTGAAGGAAGTTGAGGTTGTTCGGAATAAGTTTGCTTCTGAACTATAGGCTTCGGAGACGAAGCTGAATAAACTTTGTGCTCGGTTGAATGTTGTTGAAAAGGAACAATCTGGAGAAAAAATAGGTCGTGATGAGGCCATGCGTTTTGCTGCTAAGCACTCTGCCATCCTAAAGGCTTATGAGGAATGAGTTGTTCAATTGACTGTTGAATTTGCTACTACTAAATCGGCAGTTTCCACTAGGATCACCACTGTTGAAGACGAACTTATGTCAACTAGGGATGAGCTTGCAGCAGTCACTAATAGATTGAAGATTGCAGAAATAGCTGACCAGAAAAGAGTTGTTAATGGTCATCTTGATTTTATCGATATTATGGAGTCAGAGGTTTTGGATTTGTCTAGGTATCGTTGTTTGGTTGACATGTCTTTGAGGATGGAGAAGAATCCGTTTTGGATTTGCGGAGTGATCTTGTTGGTGACGAACAATCATTTCTTCCTCTAAGCGACAATGTTGCTGATAAGAATACTCATCCTCCTCTGCTTGCCTCTTCTTGAATGCTTTTACGAACCCTTCTCCAATCTATGCAACTTCTTCTGATTTAATGAAGTAGAGAATTAATGCAAATCTCATTTTATCTACCATTGTCATTTGTATTTAGTATTTCTTTTCGTCTAACTTATTAGTCTAGATTTAGCTATTTTTGCTTTTGACACTCCTGATTGAATTTTGACTTGTTTGTCCGAATTTCTTATAAGTGTACTTCGTGGTTTGACATATTAGTCGTTTAGAAGCCTTTTTGAGTAAATCTAACTTTGTATGTCAAGATTTTCAAACGTACTTTGAGGTCGTACATTCTAGTCGACCAGAGAATTCATAAATAAGTCTGGCTTATACGTCCAGGTTCTTATGCGTTTACTTCATGGTTGATCACACCAAGAGTTTTATGTGTATGTCCGACTTGTTTATCCTAATACATATATTTTAGCTTTATTCGTAGCCCGATACATTGGTCTTGCTATGTGTTTTTCGAGAAAAAAATTAATCTGACTTTGACGTCCTGACTGAGCTTCATTGTTTGAACATGAGATGAAGGATTTAAACTTGGAAATTTTATTGATAATACTTTTTCAAGTGGTCTACATTCCATGGTCGTGGTAGTTGTTCATCTTTTTATATCTTCCAACCAATATGTTATTGGTTTGTTTATTTTTATTACTGTGTAGGTAGTGCTAATTCTAGATTTGGGGGTGTTGTTGCGTCGTCTAACTCATCATCTTGGTGTAATCCATTTTGTTACGATGAACCTGTACCACCCGATATATTTATAGGCATACCACTTTCCATCCCTTTCATATTGACTGATGCTACCTATATGGATCCATTGTTGGTAAAAGATGATTTAAATTTTCACCATCCTGATGTGGAAATTATCCAATCTTCTGATTTGGAACCAGACTTAGGATGTTCCATTTTAGGAGTAAGGGATGCTCCTTTGTTGCATATCACTACTTGCGACCTATTCATGTTTAAGATCCCTATTGACTTCCAAGGAATGCGAGCTTCTTTACCATTTCTATATGATTTTAGATGGTGTCCTTGCAGCTTTTGGGATGTGCTAGTATATCTTGTGTCGCATGTGGTTGCTATTTTTGAGTGGACTGATCCTCAACTTTTCAGGTTGTTAGTATATGATTCCTTAACCCTTTTGACTCGTTTCTATCATTGACTAGGTTTGGAGGTGAATGCTCCCTATGTTCTTCCTCGTCACTTCATGATATATCATTCATGAGGGAGAATATATGTCGGGCTGACGACGTTAAACCAAGCGCTCCTAGGAGGCAGCCTAGCTTCAGTTGTGTCATTATGGTTAGTCTGGATTGATTTTCGAGTCTTTTCAAGTTGCATTTCACTCATACTCGTTAGCTCCGTAATAATTTTGACTTACAACTGATACATGTAATTATTATTATTATTTTTATTTGTGTCCTGTATTGTTTTTATCAATTTATCATGATGAGTCTACAGTTCTTATGTCTCTGAGCATTCATTGGTGGACGATTTCGTCGAAATTGGTAAAAACTTTCCCATGGTAATATCACTTTAACTCTCATCTTTTCTTTTTCCTGCATTTGTCATGATCATCGTTTTATACATTGAGGACAATGTTTGGTTTAGGTTTGGGGGTGAGGTTTATGAGTTTTTTTTGCATTTTTCAAGAAATTTTGAACTAAAATTTATTTCACAATTTACTATTGTATTCTACTCAATCTCCATTGAGTACATAGTTAATTATGATTGTGTGAAAATTTTTCACTTTGAAAATGCATTCAAGATCTAAGTCCTTTCCAATGAAGAGGATGTGCTTTCAAGTATGCCTGAAAATTTGAGAAATACATGCTTTCACGTGTCACTTTTATATATCAATAGGAAAACATATGGTTTGATATTATCTTTAAGTTAAATATATTTCATGAGATTTTTTTTCAACTCGATTACTTTTTGCACTATAAGCCATATTAGCATGATTTGAAGTTGATGAGTGAGATATGAGCTAGAAAACCTTAGAATAATAGTGGAGACTTAACCCGTGAAAGTTTTGAGCCATTCTTTTCTTTCTGAGTGTTAGATAAATATACTCTAATTTTTCTTGAGTTCGCATTAAGTCGTTGATGATCTCATTATTCTCATTTTTCTTATCAATTGCTTTGAGAATGACATTAAAATTAAATTATTGCACTAGAACTTTTTAGTTTATTTAGTTGAGATGTCATAATACCAACCTGAACTTAAGAAATGATGTAGGCAGGTTTTTCTTAAACCTTTTCTAGCCTTTTTACTTACCCACTCATTAGTTCCCTTTTGAAGCCCTTTGAGCCGTTGATAGCCTTTTATTTGTTAACCCCTTATCAATACCCAATTTATCTAAGAATGTATATGGATGAATGTTAGTTGGAAATGGGCAATTAGAAAGAGCCGAGTCAAATATACCATGAGTCCTCAGTGTTGAAACATTCTATTGAGTAGAAGAGGAAAAGCATGTAGTTGAAAAAAAAAAAAAAAAAAAGCGATGTCAATGAAAAAAAAAAAAAAAAAAAGTAACGTTGGTTAGAACATTGATTTACTCTTCATAGCCCTTGTGTTAGTTTAATGGGTATATACATTTTTAGAGATTTTTTCGTATACCTTTTTCCATTCTTTGTTAGCCATTACCTAAGCCCCATTACAACCTATTAAAGTCCTAGTTGATCTTAAGAGATGGTTAGTTTCGTAGATGTGGAGATTAAATAAATAAGAACTATGGTGTATGATTTAACATTCTCAAAAGTAATTGATATTCCTGTCCATGAGATCATATTCATTCCATTCTTGAAAAGTCCGTTCTTCATATTACTATATGTGAGATGATTGTTTTCCATTATTTACTCTTTTCCTCACATATAAACTGAGTGAAATAACAAATCTCTGAGTGTTTTATTGTGAGTGACATGAGAGGTTTGAAGTCAAAACAAACTTTCTAAAGGAGATTTAGTAATTGTTTTACTCTGAAATAAAAAGTTATGTTGATATGGCCATGCACACACACACTTCGAGTTGGGAATAATTGATGAAATTTGTTTAACCTTTGGGTATTATTGAATTGTTGTGAGACTCTTTGATATATTATTGTGAGACTGTTAGCTATTTTCAAAAATTTTTGGCAATTAAATTCTTACTCTGAGGATAATAGACTGAGTTGCCATGTTTTGGAAATTTATGAGTCATAATGTTTGTGGGTAACATTTCTGGAAACCCTCACGAGACTATAACTCGTCCACTAGAGGTAATCTAGGGGTTTAAAGCCTTGTTGCACGTTTAAGGTAAGTGTAACCGATGATTCCTGCGAAAGTGAGTTAAAATTTTATTTTTATTGTTTTGCTCGAGGACTAGCAAAATATAGGTTTGGGGGTATTTGATATTCACGTAATTATTACATAATATATCTCTTAATTTATATATGTTAGTGTTTCGATTATTATACTTTATAATAATTATTTCGTTTTCATGTCTTGGCAGGAATTTGAGCGTTAACGATGAAATGATATTAAGGCGACAATTTAAGGAATGACAATTGGTTGATTCTAGTGGTGGTACAAAGCAGAGAGTCACATATCTAAACCTAACCCTAGTAAACATAGGTCCACCTAATTTAACCTAAGCCCAAATAAAAAAATGCTAACCTAAAAACCCAAGCCCAAGATAATAGAACCCTATTTAGCTCCCCTCATCTTAGAGAAAAGTCATCTCTTCTTCCACAGCCCCACTCCCCTCATCTCTTTTCCAGCCACCACACCACCCTGCCGGCAATCCTCGCTCGATAGGAGAGCCGGCAGCGCGATAATCCCGCCATCACCACCTCCTCCTCGTCCTCTACCATCAGCCGCCACCTCCTCACCCTGCTTCGCACACCAACAGCCGCCACCTTCTACCATCCCTCTCTCTGTTCCATCATCCTCACCGCCGCCATCCACCGTCCAGCAACCTCGCCACCAGCACCACAACCACCGTAAAACAGGGGCGTGACAACCCTGTTTCACGTTACAAACCTCACCAGACCACCTTCTCCGCCATCACCCGAACACCAACGTCGTCTCTCTCTCTCTCTCACAGCCACCAGCACCCGAGCACCACCACCATCAGCCGCCGCGAAACAGAACAGAGGAGAACAGACCCTGTTTCTCCTCGCTCGCCGCCATCCATGTTCCTCCCCTCTCTCGGCCCTCCTTCCTCTTTCTCTCTTCTCCACGATTTCTCCCTCCTCCACTTCTCTCTCTCTCACGACCACCGTCACAACCCGACCACGCAACCACCGCCGTCACGGCCGCGAAACAGAGCTCGCGACAGAGTCGCTCCCTGTTTCGCATCCTCCTTCGTGTTCTTTGTGTTATCTCATTCTTTCTTCACCCTCTCTCTCTTTTGCAGGTTCAGAACCAGGTAAGAGCAGGAGGAAGCTCGCGAGGAGCGAAGCAGACGCGGCGGAGCAAACGCTGTCGCGCTGGAGACGAAGGTGCAGGGGAGCCGCGCGATTTCTGGCGGGAAAGATTCAAAATTCTGTTTTTACGCTATTGGCACCCCCGAGTTCTCTCTGAGCCACCACAGAGCTTTGTAGTCCTTTTTCTCGGGATTCGCGTCCGTGCAGAGATGACTTCCACCTCCATTGATGCTGTGACCACCGCTACTATGGATAGCTAAACCCTTCGCCAAGGCTACGATGAAACCACAGGATTTCCTAGAGTTTGTGTATTTACATTTATTGTTTTCTTTATGCTTGAACGTTAAACACATTTGATTTATGATTTTCAATAACTTGCTTTCACCAATTATATCCTGATTAATTATCTAGACTAGTCGGTAGTTAGAAATACCCTTTGTTGAAATTAAAGCCTGATTTAATTAATTAATCTGAATCTGTGATTGTGTGTGCTGTAAGAAGACACGCAATGCTAGGGATTTAGGATTAGTTAATCAATTCCCCTGTTTTCGTGTCTCTCTCTTCACCTCGCCACTGTCCAGCATCCACATCGTCGAGCACCACCATTAGACGCCCCCACCATCACCATCTCGCGCACAAAACAGAAAAGAAACAAGAAGGACGTCCCTGTTTTCCTCTCTCGTAGCCGACTAACAACCCACACACACCACCATCATCTCTGTTCCTCTCTTCTCCACAATCTCTTCCTCCTCCACCTCTGTATTTCTTCTCCTTCATCACAACCAGACCATGCACCACCACCACCGCTACAGGAGCATAAACAGGGAACACCACCCCTATTTCTCTCCCTCTTTTTTTGTTCTCTTTCGCGTCTCTTTCTCTGTTCTTCCATCTCTCTCTCTCTCTCTTTTGCAGGTACCGAAGCCGTTCGGAGGAAGAAAGAGCTCTCGAGGAGTGAAGACAAAGCAGTGCAGCTCGCTGGAGACGAAGACCAAAGGAACGCACGATATTTGGCGGGAAAGAACTGTTTTTTCAAACAGTTCCACTATTGGCACCCTGAGATCCTGTAAGAGCCACCACAGCCCACCAGCAGCCTTTTCTCAGGATTCGTGTTCGTGCAGAGATGAATTTCACCTCCATTAATGCTGTGACCACCACCACCATGATCTTCTAGACCCCTCACCGAGACAAAGATGAAACCACAGAGTTTCCTAGAGTTTGTTGTATTTGAATTTATTGTTTTCTATATACTTGAACATTAAACACAGTTGATTTCTGAGTTTCAATAATTTGCTTTCACCAATTATATCCGGATTAATTATCTAGACTAGTCGGTAGTTAGAAGTACCCATTATTGATATTCAAAGCTTGCTTTAATCAATTAATCTGAATTTGTGATTGTGTGTTCCGTAAGAAGACATGCAATGCTAGGGGTTTAGAATCAGTTAAAATAAACATGTGATTGTGTGTGCCATAAGAAGACACGCAATGCTAGGGGTTTATACCTTTGCTGAAATCAATTGCGAACTTAGATTAATCTTTAGGTTAGTCATGTTAATTTTTAAAAACAATAATTTGGATTAAACAAATCTCGAAGAACCTGTGGTGGATTCGTTGTCTCGGTCCCCCCTTTTATCATCCTATATTTAGTCTCTTAATTTTAGTAATTTACATCTGTCGTAACCCCCAACTCTAAATTAGTTCAAATAAGTCTTAGAATTCGACTGTCTCGTCAATCCTCGTGGGATCGACCCGTATTTGCCACTGTCTACTAATTAGACAGTCGTGCACTTGCGGTATTACAAGTAGGGTTTATTAACTTATTAATTTAGGTTAATAAAAACTCCATCACCATCCGTGTTGGTAGGTTGTTGTTTTGATCGAAGCTTTTTCTCACTTCTATTCGAGGATATCTAATTCAACTCTTTGTGCTTCATTGTTATCCTCTACTCGAAACTATTCGGTTATGAATGTTGGCATACAAATTTTTACTAGTATCATTGCTTCATATCCGTATGCAAGGTCAAACCGGGTTTCTCTGGTTGAAGTTCTTTTCGTTGTTCTGTAAGCCCAAAGGATGCCTGGTAATTCGAACACTCACAATCCTTTTTATGCTTCGAGCTTCCTTTTGAATGCTTATAGGATTGTTATGTTGGTGACCTCGGCTTGTCCATTTGCTTGTGGGTGGGCGGGTGCTAAGACGTGTTGTTTGATACTTAAGTTTTCGCACAACTTTTAAACCTTCTTGCCTTCGAATTGCTTCCTGTTATATCCATGACAGTCGCTCTTGGGACTTCAAATCTGCATATTATATTTTTCCAGAAAAACTTTTCGATTTGAGCTTCTCATATTTTTGCTAATGGCTCCAGTTCTACCCATTTAGTGAAGTAATCCACCGTTACGAAAAGAAATTTCTTTCTATCGGACATCGGAAGACGACCTATGATGTCCATTCCCCATTGTGCAAATAGCCATGGACTGTTCATCGATATTAGATTTTGGCTTAGCATGTGAGTATAGGGGCGAATTTTTGGCATTTGTCACAAGTGCAAACAAGTTTATTTGCATCCGCTTGCATTGTTGGCCAATACTATCCCAGTGTTAGAGCCTTGTGGACTAATGTCCTTCCACCTGAGTGGTTCCTGCATATACCATGGTGAATTTCTCGCAAAACATAGTTGGCATCATCGCTGATATGCATCTCAGCAGCGGTCCTATGGCAGATCTCTTATAGAGTATGTCATTAATCAGTGTGTACTGTGCTGCTCGGTTTCGTAGTTTACAGGCCTCCATCTTATCCGTTGGAAGTTCTTCGTTTTATATGTATGCCACGATTGCTAATTTTTTTCCTAACCTGCTGCAATGCGTCTTGCACTTTATTCTTCAGTATGGAACTTTCCTGTATCGTGACAAGTGAATTATCATTTTCTTTAGCTCGTGATGCTTTATTGGCCAATTCGTTCTCTAATCTTGCACATCGTTGAATGGTTGCATTTTGAAATTTTCCTTCAATTCGGTAGTCTTTTGGTGATAGGCTTTGATCCGAGCATCTTTGACTTGGAATTTTCCATTCAAATGATTAACCACCAGTTTGGAGTCAGTAAAGACGTTGATTTCTCTCACTCCCAAGTGCTCGGCCAGCTGCAATTCAATTATCAATGCTTCGTACTCAGCTTCATTGTTTGAGGCTTTGAAACTAAATTTTATTGTCTTTTCCAATGTTACGCTTTCAGAGTTATATAGGACTTTTTCAACCCCGCTTCCCATCTCATTATATGCTTCGTCACAACACACGATCCATTCGTGAACAATTCGTTCGATTTGCTTCTCTTCTTGATTGTTGTCTAGTTGGTGATCGTTGTTGTCTGTGAATTCAACAACGAAGTCTGCTAATGTTTGAGCTATTATTGCAGTTTTAGGAGTGTAACTAATGTCAAACTACCCGAGCTCTATTGCCCATTTTACCATCCTTCCGGATAGTCCAGGTTTGTGTAGTACTGACCGAAGTGGTTGTTCGGTCATGACAACGATGGGATGAGCATGAAAATATGGTCGTAGCTTTCTCGAAGATATGACCAGGGCAAGTGTCAAATTCTCCAAAATCGGATAGTTGATCCATGCATCTGCAAATGTTTTGCTGATGTGGTATATTGGCTTTTGTGCGGCCTTCCCCTCCCGTATCATTGTTGAGTTGACCGCATGTTTGGATACTGATAGGTATAAATACAACGTTTCTCATGTGTTTGGCTTTGATAACAGTTCTGTGCTTCCCATCTACGCCTTCAAACTTTGGAAAGATTTTTCGCATTTTTCATTCCACTTGAACGTTTTGTTTCTTTTCAAAATTTTGAAGAAAAAAAGACATTTATCTGACGACTTGGAAATGAATCTGCTCAAAGCTGCTATTCTACCATTGAGGCTTTGAACACCCTTGATGATAGTTGGCGATTGCCTGTTGAGAAGCGTATGTATATTTTTTGGGATAGCTTCGATCCCCCTCTGATTGACCATGTATCCAATAAACTTCCCTGATTCTATTCCGAATGTACATTTCTCTGGATTCAACTTCATTTTATATCTTTGGAGCTGAGAAAATGCTTGTTCAAGGTCACTGATATGTTTTTTTTTGTCTAAGCTCTTGACTTACAAATCATCAATGCACACCTCCATGGTCTTGCCTATCTGGTCTTTGAACATTCTGTTGACAAGACGTTGATATATAGCTCCTGCGTTCTTCAGTACGAATGACATTACTCAGTAGCAATACGTACCTCTTTCTGTTATAAAGCTCAAGAGTTTGTGTCCTACAATCGCATCCCCTATTTGATTTATAAGTAGGAGTGGGAATTGTTTTTTGAGCATGCTTTGTTCAGATCTGTATAGTCTACACATACTCTCCACTTGTCGTTCCTCTTCTTTACCAAGATTGTGTTAGCCAACCAGTCTGGGTAATGAGATTCCTTTATCATGCATGCAGTCATCAGACGATGCACTTCCTCATTTATTGTTTGGCTGCATTTTGGGGCAATTGCCCTTCTTTTTTGTCAAACCAATTTTCTGTCCAGATTGACTTGCAATCTATGAGTAATAACAAAGGGATCGATACCCACCATGTATTTCTTTGTCCAGGCGAAAACGTCCTAGTTATATTTTAGCAGTTGATCAACTTCCTTGCTAATTTTGGGTAGAGTTTTGTGTCAATCCGAACTGTTTTTCCTCCCTCTTTACTGTCCAAGTGGACTGTGGTTGTTTCTTCTTCTGGTTGTCTAGTATTTGGTTGGCCTATTGGATTGGTTGGAGTCGTATAGTCGTCTGGGAAGTCAGAGTCTATTTGACCAGGTCGCTACAATGGTTCATTTGGTCGTTACGGTGATTGCTATTTGTGCGGAGCTTTCATTGTTGTGCAGTGGCATTCATGTGTAGCTAGCTGATCACCTTTGATTATCCTAATGTCGTCGTCAGTGTGATACTTTAGACATTGATGCATGGTGGAGGACACTGCACCCATCTCGTGTATCCAAGGTCGTCCAAGAAGCATGTTGTACGCCGATGGAGCATTGACAACAAGGAAACATGTTAACAAGACTCGTCTACCTGGTTCTCCCACTTCAACTGGTAATCAGATCATTCCTAGTAGACAACATTGTTCTCCAGTAAACCCTACCATTGGTCGGTCGTTGGTGTCAGCATTTCTTCAATGAATTACATATTGTGAAATGCTGCTAGGTACAGAAGATTAGCTCAACTACATGTGTCGACCAATACTCTTTTGATCTCCCAACTGGCAGAGTTTGCTGGGTCGTTCTGGCGCGTTGTACGGAAGGCTCCGAATATCGAATCCTTGTTCGTAAATCCCGGAATGACCACTTCCGTGATCGATTGGATAGTTCTTTCTCTTTAGCTACACCATGTAAGACGTATATCAGCTCTCTTGTTTGTTCATTTGACCTGGTAGTAGCATCCGCCTTCTATTTCCCTTTAGACTGTTTATCTTTCTGCTTAATGAACTCTCTGAGTTGTACTTTTCTGGATATGGTGCTCAATTTCATCATTGAAGTTGTAACAGTCTTCGGTGTCGTGCCCCGTGATCCTTGTGGAAAGAGTAATGTTTGCTTTTATCTCGCCCATCTAGATCTCCTCACATCTTGGGTGGCCATTTAACATCCTCCCACTTCGTTATGGCTTTCAGAACCTCAACTTGACTTGTTTTCAAGGTTGTGAACGATTTGTACGTCGTATTAACTGCATTTTTTGATTGTTCATGTCTGGATATTCCGGTTTCAGGATTCTTTTCTGTTGAACTCGGACCTACTACTGGTCCGATGCCTTTTCAACTGGCCATTCTCTTCTCGAGGCCTGTCGTCTCTTCGTCTTTCTTCTCTCCTCTCCCGACTCGCCGAGAAAGATCTTTTATTAGATTTGTTCTTCTTCTTAGCAGCCAACATCTCTTCGAGGGTGATGTATTTTTGGGCAGTCTTCAATAGATCCATATTCTTTGAGGGTCCACATTCAGAGAGTTATAGAACGATCTTCTTTTCAACCCGGAAGTGAAGGTGGCTTTTAATCGTGTCGTCACTGCATCCGTCAATGATAGTTAACTCGTCAGTAAAACGAGTAACGTACTTTTTGATGGTTTCCTCGGACTTCTTCTTGATATGTTGCAAGTAGCGTGGACCCTTTCTCATCCGCTGGTTGTTGATGAATCTCGTGACGAAGGTAGTGGCTAACGCCTGGAAGGAGTCTATTGACCTGGGTGGTAGACTGTTGAACCAACTCGTCGTTGTGGATGTGAGGATGATTGAAAAGGTTTGACATAGAATAGACTTTGTGCTTTCTTTCATGGCCATCATGTGATGGAAATGTTGCTAGTGATTCGTTGAATCGATAGTTCCATCGAAATTTTCAAACTTTGGAGGAACGAACTTTTTAGCAAAGCGGCTCTCATGAGTGCGCGGTGGTCTGACCAACTCGTAAAGCACATTAAGGTCAGTAACTCCGATTCAGAATGGAACTGGTGGGGTAATTTCATTGCTCGGGAACCATCTCCCAGTGGTTCACTGCCTTCAAGGTTTGGTTGCGGAAGTTTTGCAGGAACTTCATTGTTTTCTCGGACATGGTTGGCAAAGTTCTATTGCAGCGGTGTTTGGACATGGTCGATAGATTGAGCACACTCCTGTGTGAGTTTGTCCACAACTTTAATCATATAATCCATCTGAGTCAAGAGTTTTTCTACGTGGGGATGTGTGATTGTTCCGCTCGACGTCTGAGATGATTGGGCTACCACTCCATGTTGCAATCCTGTGTTACCTGGCACAGTGAACCCGGTTGTTGCTGAGTTTGGAACATACATTATTGGGAACTCGGCTTCACCAGTGGAAGGATTGCCTTGATTGTTGCTTGGTTGAGGGTTTGTAGAGCGTTCCATTTGCTCTAACTCTTTTTATCGCTGATTAGAACTAAAAAAGTTCTAAACTACACACTCTTTTTCAAAAAAAAAATTGTTGATCCCCACGCCGCCGCCAAGCTGATGCGTCCAAATCTAGTCTCCTAGAAATCCGACCTGCAAAAAAAATGTTAGATTGCTAAATACCACATTTTTTGTGGCAGAAGGCACTCCGATACTTAAGTCAGTAAATTTGTAGAAGATAGAGCTTAATCCGGAAAGAATACAGTTAAAATTGCATACCTTAGTCGAATGTTCCATTTACCTTATATAGTGATTGTTATTAATTCTCTGCGTGACTTAAGCATGTGAGGTTTGGTAAGGGGAGACGTTCTCTGTTACAGTCTCATTTTTTATGAAAATGTGTCCTTGAGAGAGCAACTCCCGCCATGACTCGTTTTATCTGTAATGTTTCTTCTCTTTAAGGGATAGCTTCGTCGGACCTGGATTTGGGCTACTGACTACGATTTGTTCTGATTGGCCCTTGTGAGCTTTAATGATTGGATCTGCCTTTTGGGCTTTGCGAGTCGGTCCTGACTTTAAATACTTGGCCCTCGTGATTAGTGATGTTTGCCACGTATATGATCGTGATGATAGTCTTATTTGATATATCATCAGGTTCCATCATCATAATCCTTCAAACACTACTTTTTTCATATTTCGAGTTTAGGGTCTCTTCTTTATGTCGCTCTTACAAATAAAGTGTTTAACTAACAAAGGGGGCAAACATCATAAATTACCTGAATTTCACTGGAGTTGATCTTCTTGATCGGCCGAGATCGATAACTGGGTATTTGTCATACTTGCCCTGCATGAAGAATGGGCCTTCTACATCAACTTGCTGAGCATTACAAGCAACCCATCCACCATGTGCATGGGTAGATACTTCACCAACGCAATTCCCATGTACACCATCTTCCTGCTGAGTATGTGAACCTGTTTGATCCACGAGCCAACAATAATACCCCATCATCAGACCCACCATGCACTTGAAACATTATCATAACATCCATATAATTCCAAGCCACCTATCCTATATACACTCATCCATATAACAAGCAATGATTTTGTATCATTTTAATCAACCAACCTATGAAGTCTAATTTGATCGAAAAGTCCATTTGTTTGTTGTGAAAGTTATCTTATCAAAAGCAATCTTAAAGGGGGTATTGGAATGCTATTTGGGGTGGATAGTACTTACAGGGTTTCGAACGACAATGGATGTCTTTGCACCAGTGTGATAAATCGAGAACAATTTCCATGCCAGAGTTTCCGCACCCAACAACCAAAACATTCTTGTTAGTATACATTTCCCCAGTTTTGTACATTGTAGAATGCAAAACATCCCCTTTGAAGCTAACAAGACCTTCAATATTTGGGGTATAGGCGTCGCATGTTTCTCCTGTTACCACGACTAGGAACTTCGAAGAATACTCTTTAGATTCATCCGAATTTAAATTATTCACTTTGACACACCATTTTCCTATGTTTTCATCAAATGTCGCGGATTCCACTACTTTGGTGGTACAACGGACTGACATTAAAATGAGTGACATAATCATCCAAATATTGGATAAATTGTTCCTTTGAAACATAAGTAGGTGCCTCATCGGGAAAAGTGTTAAAGAAAGAAAGTTCACCTATATTACAGAATAGGAAAATGTTACAGAATATGATATGTTAGAAAAGTCAAATAGAATAGAAGTATTAGATTTTCTATCTTCACGAGGTTAGGTCAGAGTTAGCTTTATAAGCTTGTATTCAGTCAATGAATAACACAATTAATATTTCAATACAATTCTTTACATGGTATCAGAGCAACTTTCTTTGGTGACTTAAGACTTAGGGGACTCAAGCTCTTCCCCGCCTCCGAGCACTAGACGCAAAAGGCGGGGAAGGAAAGACAACAACAACAACTCACCTCAATAAACCAATCTCTGTCTCAATTCATTTCTCGTGGTAGCCAACGTTTCTCAACCCAATCAACAAGATCTCTCCACCATCCAGGACGAGCCATCGTCCTTCTCTCGCTCGCTGTCACATGTTCGATTGCACAACAGGGAAGAAACGGACGAAGAAGAAGAAGAAGAAGAAGAAGAAACGGAGGGAAAATAAAGAAATTTGAATCTCTTTCATTCCGCTATTCACACCCACAATCTTTGGTCACTATCAAAATTTGTGTTGACTCGAATTGAGTCACGATTTCTTCATACATGAATCGTCCAAAATTTTCTAGAATTCGACAATCATGATGTCTCGAGTCGAACCATTAGCAGCTTCACTCGACAGTCATGATTTCATCACCAAATTGGACTTCAAAGTTTCCTCCAAGCTGCACATTTCGTCTGCATCTACATGTCAAGTTTGCGAGGGAGTGTTAAAGAAAGAAACTCTACCTATGTTACAGAATAGGAAAGTGTTACAGAATATAATATGTTAGATCGGTGATCAAATCAGGTTTTATACTAAGTGGTGATTCAATGAGGTTAATCTCACGAAACTCGATGAGATCAATACTCTCCATTGTTTGATCTATTAGATTGATCTTAGCCTACTTCACTTTTCAACCATTATTAAACTTTAGTTTGAAATTCTACAAAAAAATTCCAAATAGCTAATTCACTAACAAAAAAAATTGGAATCCTATTACATTAGGTCTCAAGTCCACTTGATATTTTTTCTCAACCTTCACATTCAAAAAATTTAGGGGTGGGCAAGAATCCCAGTCCCGACTCGGAATGATATGGTTCCGAACCGGTTCAAACAGGGATGAATCGGTTTATGTTGTTTTTATCGACCGGTTTGAACCGGGATGGAACCGGTTTTCACAAATTTTATCCCAGACCGTTCGGTCCATCCCGGTTACTATAGCAAGCCCATGTAATTTTATCAAGTCAAAAGCCCAATTTTTCAGAGAGGCGTTCTAAAAAATCAAGAATTCGAAAGTGTTGAAATGGAATCCTGTATCATATGATCCAAGGAAGGGTCGACGACCCAAATCCGATCCTTGCCTCGTTGGTCCGTCCTTTCTTATTCAAAATAAATCCAAATCTTTTTTTAAACCAAACTCACCTCAAAATCGAAAGGGAGCTCGTATTGCACGTTCTCCACTGGGTCATACCTCCGATTCTTCCTGGATTCCTCTTCGGGAATCGGTTCGTCCTATTCGTACAAATCAGTGATGCGCAACTCCCCTTCGTCCGAATTGATATCTTCGTCGTCATCGTCTTCGGGGTTGGGGTTTAAGAAAGAGACCATCTTTTTGGGCAAACGAGGTCCTCCCTTGTGTTGTCTCTGGTCTTTCTCTTTTTCTCTATCAATCCCGCCATTAGAGAGTGAGTGAGTGAGTGAGAGAGATGCTGACAGGTTCAGAGAGACGGCGAGTTCTGTGTTTTGCGTCCAAACCCTCAAAGGAGGAAGTAGAGGGGCTACTTGTTGGGCTTGGGCATTTTTTGAATCGGGATGGCATGGTCCCGACCCGGACTGTCCCGATTCAAAACAGTCCGGTACCAACCGGGTCAGCTCAAAAATATTTGATTTCCCAACCCGTACCGTTCCCGTTTCACTGTACTGGGACCGGGATTAGCCCAAACCCGGACCGTGCCCACCCCTAAATTTTTTTACCAAAGCCTATATATTTAAATATCGAACATCAAGTCTATATATTTACAGTGTTGATTATCGAATATCATCGAACATCGAAGTTGGGAATAATCAGGCACTTTACCCTGTTATGTGTGCTGTAGATTTTATATTTTGTTGGCAGAGTGACAGGGTGGATTTGGATCTAAACACCTTGTATGGACATGTAGAAACGCCAAAGTTTGATGACTGATACTCAAACCCAAATATTTCAACAACACTCATACTAATATTTCTGTTTTCTTTTCTTTCTTCTATGAATAAATCTCTGAAAGTTTATCTTAATTTATAACAAAAAATTATTCCTGTAACACTAAATGGCGCGTGTCATTTTTAATTTTTTATTTAAAAAATATTCCTCAAACTCTCCTTTGTTTAATTACAAATTTTTTTTATATTAGCACATGATTTGATATAAGGGTATAAATGTAATAGCAAAAATACTATGATATTCAAATGTAATAGTAAAAATACTATAATATCATTCATCTTCTTCGACAAAACCGCATGGTTCATGAATCCCGCCATAAAAAACAATAACATTTTTTGTAAGGAGTGATTTCCTAAATTAACATTATTAGGAAACTCGTATCATATTAATGCATACTAGCAAGATTGGTATTGTGTAATTTTTTTATTAATGTTTCAACAACAATTCTAAGGAGCTTTGTTTGGAAGCATATTTTGTGTCGATCTCTTTGGGGTTTTTTTGATATTTCAACCCCTTTCTATAGATGGTACTGTGATTGTGATTATGGTTGTGTTTTAAAGAGAATACGTAAAAAGTGTAAAAAAAAATCAAAATAAACACAAAAGAAGCCCCTAAACAAGACTTACTCATGTCTCAAAAGTACTATAATATTTTGTTAATTACCTGAAATCAATTTGCTAAATCACTTATATCCTTATCTACAAATACTCGCGATAATTTATGGTAATGGGCATGCGAATTTATACTCATGTTTATTTTCATTTTATAATTTTTTTTTAACAATAATACTAGAGAATTAGGTTTTTGTAACCAGATTGTGCAATTAAGATGACATAACATAATCTCGAAAGAGTGACGAAATGTCCAAAATATTTACACATATCTCAAGGTTTATAACTTCCTTTGATCATATCACATGGTTGCATAACCTGATTGTAAAACTTTTTTTAACGGTTGTTTTATGTTAGTAAAGAGCTCTCTTCATCACACTAATTTCAATACAAAATATACATAAACTGTGAAAGATCATTGCTTAGTACGGTTCATACTTCCATCTCACCAACACTTTCATGACATTTCACCTGATCTGAACATCTAAGAGCCTAGAAAAGCACAGGCATTTTATTCCTAGGATCACATTCATTATGCTTTGCTTTGTAATCCAATCCATCGAGGATTACATATGCTGAACCAAATTTCAACAGGTTCTCTTACTCTTGTTCGACATAACAATCTTGACAATTACATCGGCCATTGCTTGCAATGGAACAGTAGTGATAAGAGGCATAACCTTGTTCGCAAATTCAGGTTTAACATAGTACTCAGTTGAGGACTTGATAATGCATGAATCAGGACCTGTTGGCAAAATGTGAATAGTGTCCATGTAAAAAGTACATCCCATATCCAACCAGCCTCCACCGATCATTTCTACCTTCTTCAAAAGTCGCTCATCATCGATCAACACGAATTTTTCCTTGTAACTGTGTGGAATTTCACCTGAAATAATTAACATACATTTAGATTAAATTCAGTAAAAAAAAGGTTTCAATCCCAAGCCAATATGCTCAAATTTGAATAACTAAAATTACCTGGAGGGAATGTCATTGTGATAACAGTGCCAACACCACCATCCCCTTCAACTTGAACCCTCTCGAATGCACCAGGAAGTAAATCATTAAGGTGTTTTGGGATTTCAGGTGAGCTATACACCTCCCAAACTTCATCAGCTGATGCATCGACTGCTAGTTCATGTACAAGAACCTTTCGTATTGTAGATTTTCTACCTAATCTCGACCCAACCAATGGTTTTCCTTCTGAAATAGAGCAGGCTAAGAAAAATAGGAATAGAAAAACAATTTCCACCCTCATTTTTTCTTTTCCTCCTATACTCAGAGAACACTCGAGCTTTTTTTTTTCTTAACTGAAGGGTTATTGGTTCCATGCTGGTATTTATAGGCAGAAAAGGGATTCATTTAATGAACCCCATGATTAGGTAAGCTAACTGGCGTTTGAAAGGTTGATACATGATCCAATTCAGAAATTCTAAATCAGCGAGGGGACCCTCCATCTCCCTCGCAATATGTGCAGGGGATGGGAGGCACGCATTGCGAGGAGGACTCCCCCGCTGATTTCCTCGCCAGTTAGCCAAGCTCGATCCAATTAGTCTATGAATCAGTCATGTCACTGACTTGATGGGTTTAGAAATCTGTGTGGTCTATGAGTTGCAATGTTCCGTAGACAAGCTCTCTATTAATATTTAAACCGTCGAGTGAAGTATTCATTATTATTTGTTTTCGTTTTTACCGCGAAGATGTTTATTAAATATAAGAAAAGAATATCATTCATGTATAAAGGAATGTCAAGACAGAAAGGTGTCAAAAACCATGTCTCTAAACAAATTATAAGCCGAATCCATCCTCCACAATAATTCTCTAATCTCGATAAAAATATAATGCTATGATCTGTTGAGCCCTTAAAAAATCCTTCTATTTCTCTCTTTCCACACACACTACATGATAACGTGAGGGACCCTACGCCAT
This sequence comes from Berberis vulgaris, assembly GCA_963556465.1. Taxonomy (NCBI): domain Eukaryota; kingdom Viridiplantae; phylum Streptophyta; class Magnoliopsida; order Ranunculales; family Berberidaceae; genus Berberis; species Berberis vulgaris. The sequence goes on from OY747133.1 coordinate 77,734,464, forward strand.
AATCACTCCGCCGCCAGAAAGGATTAGTTTAGGACCGTCAACTTAACCAATCCAAAATGGAACCTTGAAACATCAAATTCAAACCAAATTATAACAATAAATTGTTCCAAATAGATTTGGATAATCTGCAGCGAAGTATCAAATGATCCAGCGTCTCGTCAATCTCATTACAAAGCACATAAAGACTCCCTGTATGGATTCCTCTTTTCCTTGACCAATCTTTAGTCAAGATTCTCTCATGCAACACTGACCAACTGAAGAAATTTATTCGAGGAAAAAAAAATTTTCACCCATACCAGATTCTTGTGAGAGAAAATGAAGGGGTTGGAGTGAGTCTCTCATAATGAGAGCCGGCCAACATATCAGAAAATTCTTTCACCGAGAAGCCCACACCTTTACCCTTCCACACCAAACTATCAGATCCCTCTGAGAGCATTTGTCTATCCAACAAATGCATTAAATTGGCGACATCCTCTAGTTCCCCAATATTAAGGGGTCTTCGAAAGAAAAGATCCCAAGAATTGTCATTAAACTAAAAATTGCTCACACTCCCATATTGATTGTTGTTAATGATAAACAACATTGAAAACAGATCCTTCAGAGAATGGTTACTACACCAGAAATCATGCCAGAAAGAGATGAGATTGCCATTCCCACATCGAAGAGAGGTGTGATGGTAGAAACCACTTGCGCACCGAGAGATGGACTTCCACAAAGAGCATCCATAGGGAGTGTACTTAGTTCTCTTTTCCCAAACCCATCTATTGCGCCCATATTTATCAATAATGAGATATCTCCATAAATTGTCATTTTTCTTCTGCAAATCGCCAAAGCCACTTGGAAAGTAATGCGAAATTGAATGTGAGCACCTGGCGAATGCCTAAACCACCTCGAGATTTGGGGCAACAAATTTTTTCCCAACCCACTAAATGCATCTTTCTAGAGTTTTGAGTGGAAACCCAAAGAAAATCACGCATGATATGTTCCATCTTGGCCGTTATTGACCAATGAACCTTGATAAGTGACAGAATGAACATAGGGATAGAAGCTAATGTGGAATGGACAAGAGTTAATCTGCCTGCTTTAGAGAGAAATTTGTGTTTCCACGATGCTAGTTTCGATTCCATCCTTTCGATCGTCTCATCCCACACATCTTTACTTTTAAAACTAGCACCCAAAGGCATGCCCAAGTACTTAATTGGAAGCTGACCTGCTGAACAACCAAATAAACCCGCCAACTGATACAGATGAGAGACTTCTCTAATAGACAACACCAATGATTTGTGAAAGTTTATTTTCAGACCAGAAATAACTTTGAACCAAAGCATAATTCTTTTAAGAGCAAAAACCTGAGTAGCGGAGGCTTCACAAAAGAGGATAGTGTCATCCGCATACTGGAGAATAGAAACAAAAGGACTACCCTCTGCAACAGAAAATCATCTCACTAGGCCAGCATCAACCGCTTTAAAAATCATCTAGGTTAGACCTTCTGCTGCTATAGTAAAGAGAAGAGGAGACAGAGAATCGCCTTGACGCAAGGCTTTTGAGCCATTGAAAAACCCGTGCAGCTGATCATTAATTTTCATAGAGAAATTAGTTGTAGATCTGCAAGTGTGAAGCCAATGAATCCATTTGGGGTCAAACCCCATGCGAGCCATTACCAAATCCAAGTATCTCCAAGAGACATTGTCAAAGGCTTTAGAGAAATCTAATTTGATAACTAGGGGTGGGCAATGTCGGTTCGGTTCGATTTTGAGCCCCAAATCGATTTCGAACCGATTTCATTCGGTTTGCCCAAAACTCAAACCGAAATCGAATTTTGTATTTGTAAACCGAAAAATTCGGTTGAACCGAATTTCGGATCGATTCGGTTCGGTTGGGCCGAAATTTCAGGCTCAAGCATATGAAAGACTTTCATTAAAACATGTCCAATTTTTTTACAAGCCTAATTTTTTTATAGACCTAATTTTTAGCCCAAAATTGAAAACTTTGAGAGAATTGGGTGATTTAGTGCAACAGGGTGTATTGCAGTGCATTTGTTGCACTAATCAAGTATTGACACCTACTTGTTATTTAGTTATTTATATATATCTAATTAATTGATCGGTTCGGTTATAAATCGGTCGGTTCAAAACCGTAAACCGATTTCGAACCGTTTATAATCGGTTCGGTTCGGTTTAAATTATTTTCTTTCTACTCATATTTCGGTTCGGTCGGTTAACCGAATTTAAATCGGTTTTTGCCCACCCTTATTGATAACGAGCCCTTGAACACCCTATTTTTTCCTATAATCAATAAGTTCATTGGCAATTAAAGGGTTATCAACCACCTGTCTGCCACTGACTACTGCACTTTGAAAAGGAGAAATGACTGAATGAAAAGCTATTTTCAATCTGTTAACCAACACCTTGGCAATGATCTTATAGGCCCCATGCAAAATACGAATAGGTCTGAAATTATTGACTGTCCGCATTCCCGCAGATTTAGGGATAAGCGAAATGATAGTGGTGTTCAACCGCCAATCCAGAAAATTTCTCGAGTTAAAATCTTCAATAACTTTCAGAAAATCAATTTTGATTACCTCCCACATTTTCAAATAGAACACCATTGAAAAGCCATCAAGACTTGGAGAAATTTCAGATTTTAGATCTTCCATTGCCGCTCTAATTTCCATCTCTGAAAAATTATCTACCAAGGAGGTAGCCATAGGCCGGGAGATAGACTTAAAGGTAATCCTTGAGAAGAAAGGTCACCACTCCCGAACAACTCCTTGAAATGAGATATCAAGAGTTCTCTGATGCTGACTTCATCCACTACCAGCTTCTGACCCATGCTAAGAGCTTCAATAGAGTTAAACAGCCTGTGTCTGTTGGCCAAGTTATGAAAGAATTTGGACCCCTGATCCATATGACAAATCCAGTTGACCCCTGATCTGATCCTCCAAAACTCCTCATCTATTTTGGTTAATGTTGCCCACATCTGATGCAGTTGCACTCTACAAGACCTCTCCTCAGGAGTCAGGTCTCGGATCTCTTCCTCAGCATCAATGTTAGCAATTAAAGCAGAAATATTTTGAATACTTAAATTTGTCTTACCCCAAACTTTAGTCCTCCAACTTTTAAGGTTGCACCTGAGAGCCTTAAGCTTCCACCATAAACAGTTTATAACTTAACAATTCTAACTCAAACCAAAGACCCAATCCACAAATATCAAAATCCCAATAACAAAATCAGCCAAAGCTCAAACCCCAAATTCCAAAACAACCTTAACCCATCAATCAACACCTCGAACACAAAATCTCCATCCCAAACCAACAAAACACAATGAAGAAACAAATCAAATGGTGTTGTAACATTATACCTTGACAAGATTTTGGTGAAAAAGACTTACCGAAACAACCCAAATCAAAATCCAATCCATCATCAACCACTCAAATCGCAACGTAGAGATCCTAGATAACAAGAGACATAATTGAACAAATCTAATCAGTGAACAACATAATGAGCATAGAAATCAAAAGAGTGGAAAAGAAGATACTACTCCACATGGAATATTCCAAGCACACACCAGTGCAAACCACACTGAATAAACTATATGATTGATCGAAGATCAGTAAAACTGTCACGCCCCGATTTTTGAACAACATAAATAAATAGATTGTCCAAAAAACCAAGGCATGACAGGAACACATTAAATGGTACAGTCATACAACTAATAAACTTCCTCAATATTTTTCCTCTAAAAATGAGGTCCACAACGAATAAATGAAAATTTCAATAATAAATTCCCCAAATAAATATCTGACAAAACTGAGCATTTATATCTAAATCTTACATCTAATTACCTAGGAATAATAATAAAGATCTAAAAAGAATAAAATGTGTCGACTCCTCAGCTATCGCCACACAACTACTAACCTTCCTTACGCTCCAATTAACCCTGATGGTTCTCTGGGGCTACGCTCATTAAGAACGTGCCCAAATTTGTAAAATAATACAAAATCTGGGTCAGTATAATCATACTGGTGTGAGCAAACTTACAAATCAAGACAATTAAATATAAAAGGACAAAATGCAAATTTCACCTTAAGGAAGATAGGTAGTTCTCATTCGAGATTCGAATGAGCTGTTAGTTTCTTCCCTCAAGGCTAACCTAGTACAAGCTAAAATAATCTATACACAATTTCATGGCATGCTCAATTCAATTATTTATTTTTGTTTTCTAATTCTTGGCTTCTTTTCCACAATCGCATTCTCCTCTTGTGCCGAACACACCTCACCCAAGTGTCTCCCTTGCCATCGAAGCCACTCGGAGCGTACATGACCCAAGTGGGGTGCCACCTCGAGTGTCATGTCATCTCACCCAAAGTTTGATCACTGGCAAGTATTTTTCCTAAATCTACACGTACAACCGAACTCACATGGAACGGTGCACCGATATGCAAGCAAGTCCGCATACCCATAATTCTATCACACGTATACAAGCAAATCTGTATACAAAAAAAATTCTTTTCTTTTCACATTTTGTTCGGAGTTGTGGAAAAAGAACATTTACCAAGTATTTTATTTGAGCCATTATTTTTCCAAATCAATTAACATCACATCACATTCCCCCAACAATTACCACGATTATATTCACAACATTTTAACCATGACCACTGTTTTAACATGACATCACTTGTCTCCTCCACATACAATCAATAACCCCATGTTTTGTTTAACCATACAACCCCATGTTTCAACATGACATCACTTGTCACCTCCACTTGTCAATCAATAACCCCATGTTTTGTTTAACCATACAACCCCATGTTTCAACATGACATCACTTGTCACCTCCACTTGACAATCAATAACCCATACACACAAAAACTGAAACTGTTAAAACTGAATTTGTAGAAGTCAATCAATAACTCATACCACATATATTGATTAGACAGTGACAATCAATAACCCATACCACATACCACATAAATTGATTAGACCGAAACTGTTAAAACTGAATTTGTAATATTTATTAAAACGGTGACAATCAATAACCCATACCACATATATTGATTAGACATATGTTAAAACTGAAAGATGCCAATCAAATAAAGAAGTCAATCAAATAAAAAAAAACATGTCCGACGTCAATCAAATAAAGGAAACCCACACACACAAAAATTGAAAACACGTCAGACGTCAGATGCCAATCAAATAAAAAAAACATGTTAGACGTCAGTTCGCAAAAACTGAAACCTCATACAAACGTCATACAGATGTCAGTTCGCAAAAAAACTGAAACCTCATACACAAAAAAAAAAAAAAAAAAAAAAAAAAAAAAAAAAAAAAACTTCTTACAAACGTCAGATCCCCAAAAAAAAAACCCTTCTCTTACAGATGTCACCTCATACACAATAAGCTTAATCAATCATAGTACAAAAAACTTAACAAGGATAGAGTTGTATTCACTGATTTGTGCAAGAATCCAAGGTTCCTCTTTCCAAGCGCCTCCCACTTTCAACGCAGGTTTTTTTTTTCTTTTGTGTGTCTGCAAAGAGAAAAGAGAAAAAAAAAAAAAAAAAACAACAACAACTAGGGTTTATCTTAAAGGAAGAATTTAGGGTTTCTTTGGCTAAACACACCCATCTTTTATCTCTTACCCACCTCCAACCTAAACCTAGGTTTGAAATTAAAATCGTAAACTATTATTACTTGTAATTATTATCAATTAATAATTACTACAAAAAAATAAATATTATTAACTTCTAAAATAATAAGAGTATATTGGTAAGTGAATTGGGCGAGTATTACAAAAACTTATGAAATTCTACATTGCACTCTAAAAAATTATAGAAACATCGTATCATGATTAAGAACTAGTAACATATAAAATTCCAAAACAATGAACTTAAAACCCAGACAATTTCTCATTTAGAAGACTTCATTTCATTCAAATGTAAATCACCCTTTATATATGATCACCAAAAAATCATTTTATGATCAAAATAGATAGATCTAACAACCAAACACACTCATAAGCAAGATCTGAATAGTGAATCCATATATAATGAGATGATAAAAAGAGAGTGTGAAGATTGTTCACAAAAATGCTCAGTTAGGTAAGTGGAGACATACCAACATGGTCCAATAGAGTTGTTGATTTTGTTCTTTCCCAAGTTCTCTAAAAATGTATAGCATAGGCTCCGCTTGGTACACTGTAAAATAATGCATTTTGCAAATTTATGCATTGCATTGATTTGCAATGCATTACTTTACAAACGCTTGGTAGTAATTAAAGAAAATCAAAGGCAATTCAAAAAGTGATTGGGGTGATGGAGATTGCAATTGTGGGCGATAGTGGTGGTGGTAATGATGGTGGTTGTTGAAATGGTTGTCGTTGTGGTGGTTCGGTGGATACAATGGTAGGGGTGGTAGTAGCGGCAGTCATGGTGGCTATGGTGGTCGCAACGGTGATAGTAATGATGGTGGTGGTTGTAGTGATTATGTTATAGTGGTGGTGGTGGTTATGCTATGGTAGTTGTGGTGGTGGTAGTGGCAACAATGATTATGCTGGTAGTAGTGAAGTTTGTGGTAGTTGTAGTTAATAGCGTATGGTAGTGTGATCTGGAGGTGGTGAAGGTGGTTATGTTATGGTGGTGAGGTAGTGGCAGTGGCTATGGTGGTGGCAATGGCAGTGGTTGTGGCGGTGATGGTTGGGATGTTTTTAAGGAGTTGGGAGTAGAATTCAAGTAAGAGGGGGCAATGAGAGTTTTGCAAAGTAATGCGGGAGATTTTATCCCGCAAAGTTTTGCAGAATTTTATAACTAGAAGATTGGAGGTCCTGAATTGAAATTTCAATAACTCTGTTTCGCAATAACCACCGTAAACTTTTGCATATACATTCTTTTACCATATACCAAGCGGAGCCTAAATGAGAAACCAAAATATAAATGTAATTCAATACACATTCAAATGAACAAGTTTACATTTTCCTTTTAAACATGAACTTGACAATTTAACTTGAAACAGAAATTTCATCAAACACATTATGGGCCTTAAAGAGCAACGAAGGCAAATCTATCAAGTTGAGTACCTGAATCATTGGTTTCCCAAGGATCCAAACAAGGGGTTTGCCAGGGAACCTGGAAAACTCGTATCGAGCGGGGATGATCCCAACGACTCTACTTCGAAAGCTTCCAGGTCGACGAAGCGAGAACACAACGTAAGCTCCTGCAATTGCAGCTCCAGCAATCAGGTAGTTTAGGATCCATGATGTAATACCTGCCTAATTATAGTAAATGTAAATCTTATTTATTTTATTACTTGATAATATATATATATATATATGTGTGTGTGTGTGTGTGCAACGATTCTAGAGTGCCCAGCTGGATGCCCGGTGCACTGTAGCATCGTAGATCTGCATTGAGATATGAGTTGTCTCTGATCTCGATGCAGATCTACGGTGCTACAGTGCATCGGCCATCCAGCCGGGCACTGTAGCATTACTCGTGTGTGTGTATTGTGATTTTGGTTTGTAGTGGATAAAATAATAGAAATTGTGGGCATGTTTAGTGAAAATTTGAAAAACCCCTAATTAAAACCTTTTAAAAGAGTTTGAAAAAAAAAATTAGCCATTTTCTTTGTATACATGAAAAAATAACGAGGAAATAAAACCCTATGTAGAGGAGAAAAGGTGAAAAAGGCGAAGAGAAGAGGAGCCTCCCTTTAACTTTGAATCTTACAAAAACGGTGAGTAAAAACTCGATCTATCTATCTTTTTTTTTTTTTGTTACTATCATAGGAGACGATGTTAGAACCCACTCGGTTTCTCGATTTACCTTGAACAGTCAGTAGTAATTTGGCCATAACATTATAAAAATTAATCAAATTGATTAACGGTTTGAAGTGTTGGAAAATAAAGACAGGGCTTTAATTTGATATATTATAAGCTTTATTTAGATAAATGTAGCCCCTTCACATTCTGGTCGAAAGTTACCCTACAACAATAAAGTCAAGTTTAGGTTTCAACAATAACATGGGTTTAGGGTCTGTTTTATTATAAATAATGTTGTTTTTTTGTTCTTGAATGGTGCTAGTATATGTTTTGTTTTTGCTGTGATATTGGGCTATAGTTAAAGGAGGTAATGAACATCTATGGGTAAAGCCATATCTTAATAATATTGAAAAATATCTAGAATCATTCAACCTAATATTAGGGGTGTTAATCAGTTTGGTCGGTTCAAAGTTGGACCAAAACCAAACCGAACCAAACTAAGAAATTGGTTTTCGGTTCGGTTCGGTTTTCACATTTATCAATTAACTAACTAAACCCGAACCAAATCGATCGGTTCGGTTTTGGTTCAGTTATTTTCGGTTTTTCTCTTTTTATTTATTTTCTGTTGCTACATACAACCGAGTTTGCTCTAGCACAAAAGGAATAAGTCAAAGCTACAAAGAATAGAAAGAAGGAAATGAAGTTTGGTTTGCAAAGGAGGAAAACCCAAAGACAAAGAGAGTACAAATAAAATAAAAGAGAATGAGAATGAGATGCGGTAAAGGGAAAGCAAATGTCAGATGAACACAGAGAGTTTCAAGGCTCCGACCATTCATTTATAGAGATTTTTTTTCAATTTTTTCTTGCCTATTTCTCTTGATAATTCCATAAGATTAAAAAAAATTTGCCTTGTCTCTCATATACACAACACTATAACATCATACAAAAAATATAACCATAATTACATTGTTTGTATCTCAATCTATCTCCACCACACCCATGTGATGATCTGAACAAGATCAAAATCTTCTATGACAATTCCACAAGTCACGTAATTTCATTCTGCAAGAAGGTTTTTTTATCAAAGCAGAAGTATCGAAGTTGTCGCCATTGTCATTGCTCATCTTTGCTGCAAGCAAGCAAGTGAAAAGTTTGGTTTTCTTCAACAATATTGAGTCAAACTCGGTCTTTCCTCCTCAACTTGCAAGTGGTTTGATGAGAGAAAGAGAGAGTTAAAAAAGAGAAAAATGACATTAATAAAGAAAGAGTAGGTGGGGAGAGGTGGGTGGGGCTTAAATAAGATAGAAAATGTAGGCCTTTTCAACTATTTCTCTGAATGGGGCAAAGTGTGAACTAAGAGAGAGGGTGAGGATGCGGGGTGCATTGGAATGGGGTGAGAATTTAAATAAGAGTGGGTTGGTGGGGGATTAAATAAGAGAGAGAGGGTTAGGGATTAAAAACAAGATAAGAGGAAGGGTTCGGTTCGGTTCGGTTGTTTCGGATGTGTGAAAAACAAAAATCGAAACCAAACCAAACCAAGTCGGTTCGGTTCGGTTTTCTAATGTTCGGTTTCATTTTTTATCGGTTCGGTTCAGCCAGTTTGGTCGGTTTTCAATAACCAATTAACACCCCAACCTAATATCTCTGTTGTATAAGGTGTCAATTTCTCTATTTGTGAGTTTAGTTTTGTTATTTTTATTGAAAATAGTTGTGTCAATGGAAATGGTGTTTGTGCAATTGAAATGGGTTCTTCAATTTGCTTGAGTTATGCTTACGAGAGGCTACTAAAGTGGAAAGAAAGTTAAGTAGTGTATAGTCATGTTTGATAACTAGTCAAATTATTTTAGCACCTAAAATCTACTTCAATATATGCAAAGTTGATATGTCATTTCTTTATATTTTACAAATTTCACGAGAATTTACACTAAATCGTATTTAGCCTCGTTTGAGAAATTGTAGCATTCGATTTAGTAGATATTTGTTGAATTTCAGCGTTAACTTTATTTAAGCATATATATTGATCAATAGTATTTGCAATTAATAATATGTTTTGAACTAAATTATTGGGATAATTATTCTTTGGAAATCAAGTGATATAATGTGCAAATTTTGTATGAACATAGTATTGAATTTAGTTTTATTGAAATTAGAGGCATACATGATGAATTGTGATAATATTTGCAAATTTAGATTTTACTACGTGTTCGCCTTTAAAGGATGAAGTTGTAAAGTACGTTGAAATTAAATTGTGAGGATTCAACCCTTGATGAGATGAATCTGAGTATGTGCATTGTTATGCAATTTGGTATGTGCATATCATGAATTGAATTTGATTGGTACGCAAATTGACTTGTGGTTGATCATTGAAATGTTAAAGGTCGGAGAATTTATGTTAATGCAATAAGGTGAATATGAGTATGTGATTGTGATACAACTTGACTTGCTAAGCTGCATGTGAGTTTTAGTTGATTTTTATGCTCTTTTCCACAACTCAGAAAAAGTGAAAACAAAAATGAAAAAAATAAATATATATTTTAGTATACAGACTTGCTTGTATACTTGGTATATGATTTTAGTATGTAGATTTGCTTGCATACTGGGTGCATCATTCTATGTGAGTTTGGATGTATGTTTAATTATTAGAATGTACTTGTCATGATCGGACTTCGGGTGAGCTGACATCTTCCTCGATGTGGCACCCTACTTGGGATATGTACGCTCTGAGTGGTTTCGAAGGCAAGGGAGACACACTTGTGTGAGGTGTGTTCGGCATAAGAAGAGTCGTGCGATTGTGGAAAAGAAACAAGATTTTTGTACATATGCATGATTGTCTTAAGGGAAGAAACTAATGTTCATTCAATCATTGAATGAGAATTATACGTCTTCTTTAAGGTAAAATGTGTTTTGTTGATATTTCAATAATAATGTATTATTACTATGATTTGTATTGTTGTTGAAAAGAAATGATATTTATGAGAACTGATAAATTATGAATTTTATTCATTTGTTTTTAACCATTTTGTGCAGGATAGTAAGTCTACTAACGTCTCTGCAAGATCAGATTCACTATGTTCAACCTTTACATTGTAAGTGTTGGATAAATAAATATTTACTTTAAGTGTGAATAAACTTATTAATATAACAAGTTTGTCTCGTTGAGGAACTATTAGTTTATGAGTTGTTGTTTTCCTATGTATTTAATTTATATAACTCATTTTTATTTGTTAGAGATGAAGACTATTCATATCAGCTACCTCATTAACCTAAGTAAGTTTATGCTTTTTTGGTACGTTTTTATCGGAACATGGCCAATTAGTATTTTTCGGGTTATAGAGTTTTTGGGGCGGCATTGGAGGTTTACTTGTGGGGCACACATCTCCAAAGAGTTTCCTGGTTAGAATCTTTGTATAATTCAATTTTATTTTTTATTTTTTACAAATGTTTCTGTTGTTAAATTTTTCACACCCCAAATTCGGGATAACTGGATAATCCTAATCCTACGTAGATATAAGGATTTCATTTTCTCAAAAATCGAGGCATGACACGTGATTTATTCAAGGTGGTTCCAGATTCGGATGAATAGCACATCGACGACATTGGGGTTTAATGGTGCTTGGTGAAATATGTGTGAGAGAGAAGAGTTAGAAGAGAGATTGTAATTTGGTTGATTGTGTTGCAAGGTTAATAGCAGAGAAAATATGAGATCATTGAGAGAGATGAGATTGTAGTGATAGTGAGGAAGACAATGGAGTCTCAGCAATGGAAGAAGCAGAGAGAGTTTGCAACGTGAGGTGAAGAGAGATGAGGGTTTGTGTCCCGTAAATTGTTTTTCCAGTGGATGTGAGGCGGCGGATTCCCATCAATGATAAAAATATGTGGCACGTGCAGGCATATGATGCCCAGGAATAGAATCTTAGACAAACACTTAAAATCTTTCTTCAAGTAGGGGAATATGATTCTTATTTCCATGAAATAGGTGCAACCAAACACACCCTTAAAGAAAATGTTTACAATCGCGAGTAGGGGTGGGAACAGGATGGGATGGACTATAAAAATCTTAAACCAAAAGATGTTATACAAATCCTCGGGTGGTGCTTTCGAGTTATATTTTGTAGGGGTGGGCACGAGACGAGATAGACCCATCCCTATCCCATCTCGTTCATACGGGATCAGGACGGGATCAGCATGCTCTCATTTTTTGACAAATTACTGCTTACCCAAGACCCAATTTGCTTAGTTGAAAAGAGGCAAAGACAATTCGTAGAACTACACATAAATGATAGCCTTAGATCGAGTATGCAACATCATAATAAACTACCATAAATGATAGTTGAAATTCACCCTGTAATTAAGATTTCTGCAGAGTTTTGAATGACTAAGAGGTGGACAGTATAATGGCAATGGTGGACCTGCTCTACTATTTCGAATAGTGAACAAAATGATGAGTAGATTTGGGGTGCTAAGAAGAATGTTTCATTATTGCTTTCAAAAAAAACAGTCATTAAATTCATTGTCTTGACATGAAATAAAACTCTTCAATGTAGTTAGCAATCCCATTTTGAGTAGTAAAGAGTTTGCAATTAAATAATTCATTTAGAATTCTAGAAATAAACCAATATCAAGTAGTTGCAGATATAGACTAATATCAATTAACTGATTTCAACTAAATTCATTTTTCTTCAATTACACTAATATTGCAATTCTAAAATAAATAAATAAATAAAAATATTAATAATAAATATTGAAAAATTAGCTCAGGACGGGACTGGTGGGATTGAAAATCTTCATCCCATCCCATCCCATTATAGATCGGGACGGGACGAGATCGGGATGGAATTATTCAATCCCATTAAAATTCAAAAAAATCGGAATAGGACGGGACGGAATCGCGGGATGGGATGCCCACCCCTAATATTTTGTATGAACCTCTTGAATTTACACTCTAAAATCTTAAACCAAAAGATGTTGGGATCGGATGACTTGTATGGTCAGGCAGTCAGGTAAGAATGTGATTTGCCAACCACCCCAATCTGAGTGTCGATTATCGAATATTGAACATCGAAGTTGCGAATAACTAGGGACTTTACCCTGTTATGTGTGCTGTAGATTTTATATTTTGTTGGCAGATTGGCAGGGTGGATTTGGAACTAAACACCATGCATGCATGTGTAGAAATGCCAAAGTTTGATGACTGGCACTAAAACCCAATCAGTAATATTTCAACAACACTCATACTGATACTTGCACATGCATTCTTGCTCACCAAACATTTTATTTGTCTTCTTCTACGCCCAGATGATTTGAATTGTTGATTTTAGGCCTCAAAGTTGTGTGTCGACAAAGCGTGGATTCTTCATGTTCATTAAGAGTATCCACACTTGAAATGAAAATTTTCCTCTGTAATCCCCAATTCATCAAGTGATTGCTTCGCGGCGGCGGAAATGAAGTTTTAAGAAGAAGAAAGAAATAGCCAGATTCATCAAGTGATTGCTTTGCGGTGGAAATGAAGTTGTAAGAAGAAAAAGAAAAAAAGTAGTGATTGCTTCACGGCAGAAATGAAGTTATAAGAAGAAGAAAAAACAAAATAAAAAATCATTTCCATGGCCTAGATTTGAACCCGGGTCGGGTGAGTGAAAGCCAAGTATCCTAACCAGGATGGAAACTCCATATTTTATAAGATATTAAGTAGTGACTTAACCAAGTTGAAATGTTGACCAGTATAAGAAGTCAATAAGTAGTGATACATTTTAAGTTGGTGTTTAATTTTTTAGGGTTTAGTATGAGATTTATATCATACCTGAAGGAACAATTCTAGGCAGCATGGGTTTTGCTGTCGGAGGGCAAAAATATATTTTCACCTCCCCCAAACAGCAAAACCCCGGCTGCCTAGAATATCTGTACTTGAAGTGTGCATTTACAGTAGGCTGCATGGATTGTATGAGTAGGAATTAGGGGTAAGGCTCACATTGTCAGTACCTGAAGTGTGCATTTACATGTATTGTTTATTGTACATTTCAACTTTACAACTCCACAATATTGGATGCTCTGAAATGAATATGGAGAGAACAAAGAATCGACAACAACATTTAGTGCAAATCATCCAAATTGAATAGTGCCACACACAAAACCACAAAACTAATACTTCAAAATAGTTTTCTACAACCACAAATTGCATCAGCATATAATGCCATAGGTGAAAAAACTACATGCAAGTCAAAAACCCACCATCCAAAACCATAAAATTTTGCATTTCCAATCTCCACACGCCCCAATTATTTTTCCAAACTCACATGCCCTTCCCCATAAACTATTCTCTCATTCAAGATAGGGACCTTATCTTCATTTCCCCTTTCCGCAATATGTACTAACACTGTCTCGACCTCTAAAAAACATTCACGGATCTAACAAGAATTTCTTCAAACAAATTTCCTCTTCAATCAAAAACAGTAACCATTTATCACTCTTTGTCTCTTAGCCAAACATGCTAAGCTGTATCCCTTCACATCGCCCTTTTGACACCACTCCACCATACCCCACCCAAGGAGCTTCCTTCCATCAACTCCACTTTAAATCACTCACTCATTCTCTCATAATTTCTTCAAACACTCATCCCATCTTCTCTCCCGCTGAACACCAACACATTTATTAGAGTAGTAGGAGGAGGAGAGGAGATCCCATTCTTTCATTCATGGCTCACTATCACTTCTTTGCACTTCACATGATAACCTTCATGATGATATCTCCTTCACTATCTCTTGAAACCTCAACCATATCAGCTGCCCCTGCATTCCTCCCAAGCACTTCTTCACCCATGTCCTCACCCACACCAGCTTCATCACCAGACATTAGTCCTCTCTTCCCTACTGATGGGCCTGCCATTGGCCCTTCTGCAGATGGACCTTCTATGTCAACAGTACCCACCATCCCTTCCAACCCAAGTCCTCCAAACCCTGATGAAATGGTTGCATCTGGACCTGGTTCTGCAATTTCACCATCCACGATGCCTGCCATGGCTTCCTCAGCTTCAGTGAACTTTGTGGGGTTGGCTGGTTTTGTGGGTTTGGTAATTACAGCTTTTTGGTGAAGAAGGTCAGATTTCAGAGCAGTGTGTTTGGTAGATTTTGGTTGAGTGGTTCAATTATTATCATTAGTGTTATTGGTTTGGTATATTGGCTTCACCTTTTTGTCCAACTTGTAGATTCCCTTATTGGTTCTCCGTATATAATATATGGTTTAGTGTGCTTTGTCACATTGTCGCCTTGAGAGTTGTTTTTACTTCTGTTTGAGCTTCTTGTATGTCTTGATTTGATTCTTTCAAGTGCTGTATCATTACTGAACTTTTTGAGCTCTAAATGGGGTTGTAATGCATTAATGGTTTCTTTATACCATAAAGTCACTTTTTTTGTGTAGTGTTTCTTTCTTTATATCATTTGGTATTTGAAGATAGGATGCACTGCAAACACTATAGGTTGGAAAACATCTTGTGTAATTGATGACTTCAAAAATTAAGAATTCATGTTCAGATTGAGTTGAAGCTGTATTTGATTTGATTGTAATTTCTATGTAAGAACATGGCTTGTCAGGTATGCATTTGTTCTTTAATTTATCCATCCTATTAGTATTTCACAACTGATTGTTTTCACTTTCTTCCATATTTGCTGCAATTTTAGATGAATTTATGTCGACTCCGCAGTGAATAATTGTTCTTAAAAGTTACTTATAAACATCCTTAATCATTAGAGAGTTTACAACCATTTCATTTCATTATTTTTTACTGAAGTAAAACACTGTAGGTTGTTTTACTTAAACTTCAAAATATAGAGGATAAATGTTCACATTGGTTTGGCCATATTTGATTCCATTTGCTATGTAACGTGGCTTGTCAGGTATGCTTTTGTTTTATATATCCATCTTATTGGTCTTTCCAAACTGATTGTTTTCAATTTCTTCAATATAGAATCTGCACTAAAAAATGGAAGAACGAAACATTTAAGTAATGACTCACTCATAAATAACCACATTTTTTATAACTGCAAGAATAAATTACATAAAAAGAACTATACTTTGATGATTATGAAGCCTAGACACATGATTGAGAAAGCCTACACTATGTTGTTGAACTGAACATATAACACTTCTTAACAGAGCTACTACACTGTTTTAATCTACCTTCAGTTTTGCTGACTACATATAATAAGTACCTCTCAAAGAATGTAAGAATAGATTTACCTCAAGGAACTCCTCCTAGTTGACTCTAAAAGCTAGACAACAAATCTCTATCCATAGACCACTCATGCAAAACTTGTATAACTCATGATTTGTAAAGCCTGCATTCTGCTGTTGAACACATATAACCTCTTTCTACAGAGGGCACTTTGCAGTCCCCCAAAATAAGTTGCCTGAAAACAACTCCTTCCATTTGCTAAATTCAATCGGATTCTTTGTTTTGGTCGACTCCCTAGCCATGTTCTTCTTCCTCAGTTCAGTCGCATTCTCTCTCATGATCTCCAGAGATGAGCTGAGTTGTCTGATTACCTCACGCTTCTCTTCATCTTTCTGCATCAATTGCTCCTTTTGAATTTGGTTCTCCTCTTGGAGTCGCTTAACTTCTTCTCTCAGTTTCATGAGTTCGATTTCATTGTCCATAGATTTTGTATCAACTCGCACTTGATCAGGGTCATCTATGTCGGACTCCCCACATTCTTCTTCTTCGTGTTCTTTTTCCTCTACCATTTTGCTATTGACTTCGTGCTTGTGTTCCTCTTCTTCTGGGTCATCAACTTCAGATTCCCAGGACTCTGAATATGAGATCTCCGAGAAAGTGTCGTAGGATTTCTCCACAGGGTTGGTTACCTTGTTGCTCTGGTACTTGGGAGAGAAAGCACTCCTGGACTCTGATTTCAGCTGATCGTATGACTTCCACAATGGTAGCATCAGACGGTTCTTGGAGTCTGACTTGAGATGATCAAATCGCTCTGCTAAGGAGCGGTGTGCTTGATAGAAATCTTCAACCATGCTAAGTAGCTCTGGCCGCTTCTTGTAGTACATCTCTGCTCGTTTGCCAAAGGAATCTGCGTCTTCCTCAATCAGTTTGATCATTGCCTTTGTCTTCTCATCAAGCTCTTTGAAATTATGGAAAGAAGAAAGTTGAACATCAAACACGGTCAAAAAAGAGGTAACGAAACACAGATTATAGGAAAAGACGAATAAATTATTTAGAATAAAACTATTAACCACCATAATGACCTTAGCCATATGACAGCATTTAACTATACAGAAGCTACCAACAAGACAATGAACCGTTTACTGAAAACTAAGACACCTAAAATCAGATGTTTGAGCACTTTGAAATTGCAGTAAGTTCAAGCTATTTTAAGAATTGCAGTCAACCATCTAAAATCACTGATTCAAGGTTTAAACATAAATAAATAAATAAAAACATCACATGTTCAGTATAGGATTCATCTAATGGACCACGGCATGATATCACACGTAACCTGTACAACCATGGGATGGTTGGCCTTTCTTGATGTCAATGTGCCGATGTGATGGGCCTGGGAAACCCCATGTGGTGTGTTAACCTCACACAACTTAAGTACGAGCCAGGGAAGAGATCCTTTTATGCAAAGTAACTAATTAGCAGCACTGTCAGTGCGCAAACTGGTCAGTGTTTGCCACAAATTCTGGAGGCAAAGAGTACCACTGTATCTACTTGATGACAGTGAAAAGTGGCATCACTAATGTGGATTCATTACTAGCATCCTAACATTAGAATGCTGCGAAAGCAGATCTAATTGTTGGGTATGGGTTACAATCCCTGAATAATGAGCATTCAAGTGTAGCACTTCTCTCCCATGTTCCGTAGTATCCATCTCTCTCTTCCACCATCTCCAAAACCTTCAAGTTCATTAAGAGAGCAATGCAAAAACAACTTTAAAAAAGAACAAATATACAAGGAACATTTGTTATTACTGTAATATACTTGGAAGTGTCTTCACGCAAACTAGATACCAAAATAACAAGGAAGTTATCAAAATAGGTGTAATTAGACTTCTCAAATGAACAACTCCATACAAATTCACTCTTCAGACAGACGATGAAACACGTAATATAAGAGATAATACTTCAGCGGAAAACAAATGCTTAACGAGTAATGGAAATAATTAATACCTGAAAGAGTGGATTGGAGCCAAGAGGAACGCCTTTGGCTGTTGTGGCCATCAAACAACCATGAGTGCGAAGACCTCTGCCATGCCATCATATTTACTTACCTTCAACATAAACCAAAATAAGAAATCTTAAAATCATGAATGTTTATGTAAAATTCGTTAGTAGAAAATGAAAACATTACTTACTTACTATCATTCACTCCATATCAACAAAAGGAAATACAATAATTTATGTCAACACAGTCAATTTATGTCAACCATCAACAGTCAGAGAAGCTGAAATTGAACGAAAGGTTGATGTTCAAAAACATTAATGGCTGAAACACAGGCGCTCTTGTATGGAGTGAACAGAATGACCACCACACACACAAAGAAACCCATTTTCCATCCACTGAATAACTTAAACAAAGTTTTTCCTTGAATGTTTGCTTGTTTAGTTCACAAAGCCAGCATCCAATTGTTAATGGCAAACCGGAGGGCTGGCCATGCACTGGGGGGGACCTAGGAGATGAATATCACTACTTAACATTTAAATCAGATCCATCAAATAGTCAATCTACCAACGTTTGCAAATGCCAAACTGTAATACAATTGGGGTTCTACATATTATAAAACAGCCGGGTATTTATTTTGTTAAATTGCGGATTATTAAAAACTTTGAGATGTTATAACAAGTGGTCAGATCGTGGAGTTAAGGCCTTATTTGTTTTGTCAATCTTTCACATTAGAATTCTGAAACATTAAGGAAATTTATATATGCCAACCATGACAGTCATTAGCATGAAACACCTTTGATAAACCTACTGAAAATGTCTTAAAATAATAAATAATCGGCGCGCTAATTAGTTACTTTGCATTAAAGGATCTCTTCCCTGATGGGGCAGCAATTTAGACATTAACATCCAAATAAGAGTTGGAAGGGCCAAGCTATAGCTTGGAGCTAAAAGACTAAAGAATGAATCTGAACTCAAACTGGGGACTATTGTCAAATTCCGAACTAAAGTCTAAGAACAACAAAACAAAGGCCTTAGTAAAGTCAGGAATGAAGGCTAGAAAATAACGAAAAATGCCACTTAATCTGAAATTTTTTTCTGCCTCTGAATTTTCTATGATAAATAAGATGTGATCTTCTATATAATCGGTTTGTTCTTTTGCATTTAGTCAGAAGCATGCTTCTATCAGATCCAAAAGACACATGAACATCTGAATTTTATAATTATTAATAAGTTGAGGAGAAGTTAAAAATAAAAATAAAAAATTCCAAACACCTCCATACAAACAAAACCCATTTGTTTTCTAACTTATTTATAATTAAAATCAGATTCAGTCTTTAGTCATCAGTTCTAATCTGCACTTATTTATTTTTCGCTGAATTAGACTCATTCACCTCTGAATTAGGTGTTGAAACAAACGGTTTGAATTGCTGGGTCCATCGTAATCTAAATTTTGAAAAAACAAAATTATTAACAGCAATTCTAAATGAAAAGGTAAAAGCTCATCTCGAGACCATCCAACGGCAGGTCAAGAGCCAAAGCCAAAACTTGGCTAAAAGCTATGAAAGGGCATTTTGGTCAATTCAACAAACAAATTAAAAAATCGAACGAAGGACAGTACTCCCCAAAATCATCTTGCTCTACGGCGACCATATCGCAGTTTGAACACAACCCAGTCTCAAATGACCAAAATACCCTTATCGTGTCAAACTTGACTCATACTCTCAGTTCAAACGATAAGGGCAATCTAGGCTTTCAAAAAAGAGTCACAAGAGGAGATTCCGACCGAAGAGGCAGAAGAACACAAAACAAAATCATCTGGCTCTACGGCGACTATATCGCAGTTTGAACAAAACACAGTCTCAAATGACCAAAATACCCTTATCGTATCAAACTCAACTCATATTCTCAGTTCAAACGATAAGGGCAATCTAGGCTTTCAAAAAAGAGTAACAAGAGGAGATTCCGACCGAAGAAGCCGAAAAAACAAAAGCGAAACCATCCGCCCGTCGGAATCTGACACACAGTCGATAAAAATGCTACAAAACTATAGAGATAGAGAGAGAGATAGGTTTACGGTTTACCTTGGTTCTGCTCCTCTCCTTCGCGGCTTTGTTGTTGCGAGACTGATTTCTTTCAATGCACAGGGAAGTACAAGTTTGGCTTTTAAAACCCTCTCTGGTATTTGTTGCGACTATTAAATTTGTTTCACCAATTGCATTCGCACACGTGTTCGGGTGGAGTTTTTGAGACCGAATTTTTAAGTTAATTACTAACGGACAAATTCCCAAGGACCACTTTTCATGACTATCTTACCCTTGAAGATGGATAGATTTACTTTGCCACTGATGCAGTTGGAGACTTCAGTGGTCCGGTTTTCTTGCCTTGTCTGATGGTTTAATGTGTACGTAGCCAAGATCTGGGACCTTGGGGTTAGTGTTGCAGTGTAGGGGTAGTTTTTGTAAGTTTGAGGTGATGTAGAGGGTATTTTAGAGATGTGGAATGAAATGTGTGATGGATGAGAGCGTCTAAGCCAAATAAGTAAAGTGGGCAACGGTCGGATTCTGAATGTGCGGGCCAAAGTTTGGTTTTGTGAATCAATGGACTTAAAACGGGCATAAATTCTAGGATGCCTGGCCTATGCCTAGTAGTGTCAGGCATCGTTGATCTTGTCTAGAGATGGGTGTTACACCTATCTCGATGTAATATCAACGGTGTTTGACACCTACCAGGCACAGGGCCAGCCATCCTAGTAGTGCTCTAAAACGGGAATTGGGATTAGATTAGATAGCATCATTACAAATATGGAATCCCATATTTCAATTCCACCCTTGTCTCTTATTCACGGATTATTGTGATTTCTTAGTATCGAATCCACCTTTGTACCTTGTTTGGGGCATCTTTTGTGTGTAAATGGATATAAAAAATGCCTTTCGAAAAAAAAAAAAATGGATATAAAAAATCAAACATCAATTCTACTCAACTTGGCCCGACAACACTGATTAGTATATAGCGGAATAGATGTGTGTGTGTGTGTGTGAGATAGGGTTAATCCCTTTATATAGCTGAAAGATATTTTTGTAAATTTACCGATTAAATCCGTGGGGCGGATATGGCCAAATCCATATCCGCCTCGATTAATAAACGGATACATATCAGAAATTCGTATTCGCCCCAAGATCAAGGGACCCTTTACCAAATCCGCCCCACTGCCATCCCTATAATCAGTGTTGTCTGGCCAGGTTGAGTAGATTTACTCTAAAAATGCACAAAATAGGCACCCAAACAAGGCTCCCTGGACTTAAAATCCACGATTATCTGGTTATGATATATGTTGCTAAAGCCTAAAAGGTTATAAATTAAGAAAGAGTAAATCTGGCATCCAGGTTTGGTGACATTTTTGGGTTAAATATAAGTGTTTTTACATTTTTTACCATGTTTTTTTAAAACACAACCACAAGCACCATTTATAGAATAGGTAGAAATGTAAAAAAAAAAACCAAGACTTTCGTGTGAAGGAGTAGAAGTGGCTACAAAACCTGATTGCCTAGAATTGTTGGTTAAGAAATGTTGGGAAGACTTTAATGTGATGGTATCACAAGTTCGAAGTGTGAACCTTGCAGAAGACATTTAAATGATTTTAAAATTCCAGTAAAAACCTTGTCTACTCTTCTAAGTAATCCGTAAGCTTATGTTTTCATTATTGATTGAATAACAGCACTAACTTTTTATAGATTGAGAAAATTGCTTTCATGAAAATCCACGCCATATGGAAAATCCAAGGAGCTAGATGGGATTATTTGATAACAAGCATCATCTCAAAACCCCTGAATAAAGAAAACCCAAGCAAAACCAATCTCTTTTACCTAATAATGTATTATTTCAGGTTGTAGTAGTTTAGTTTGTGACTTTTGTGTTAAAAATAGTAAGCACAAAAAGATTTCCAGAGTGAGCAGATATATGGGGCAGCTATAGTAAAAATCTTCACAAGCAGCACCAATCATGACTTTTGGTGTTCCATCTCATTGCTTTATTTGGAATACATAGTGACATATGTTCACTAGTGAAGCCTGAAGAATAAAATGCTCCGCATGGCTACTGAGACTATCTTTAATTACTGGATTAAGCAAATCGTAAAAGCGACCCTGAAGCAGTAGAGTTTCACGAGTATGATAGCAGACATTTCATTTGTTAACCAATAAAAGCACAATAAACTGGGATTGGATATGATATATGATTGAAAAGCACAATATCTTAAAACTAAAACATTACTATCACTAAAACCAGCAAAGTATCCAACTCCGTTACCAAACAGTAACCTAATAACATTGTTCATCATCGCTACTCAGAAAACCAAAAGTCCCTGGTGTAGTTACTCATAATATCAAGCCCTAAAGCAAAAACTAGAAAGATAGAGAGATTATTCCTTGCTCTCAACGAGCTTCTCAATCATATCAGCAGCATCCTGGACGGTTGCGATGCTCTGAGCATTGTCTTCTTCCACACTGATACCAAATTCCTCTTCAAGCCCCATCACGATTTCAACCTACAAAGGTAAAGAATGAGGATCACAATTTTTGACAAGGAAGCGCAATTGTAGTAGTAAACCACTGAGGCAACAAAATTTTGAGCATATAAATCGGAACAAATTTAAATACCGTATCCAGAGAATCAGCTCCAAGAGCAGAAAACTTCGATTCACCAGTGACTGCAGAATCAGCTGGTAAAGCCAACTGTTTCCTTACGATTTCACAGACCTTATCAACAGTCTCTGGTTTGGCCTGTCAAAAGATGTCAAGCATCAGTTACTCTGAGTTGATATAGAAAACAAACATATGTCCATATTTCATGTTTTCAAAATGGCAATGAAACAACTACAATATCCACGTATGGATTCAGCTTTCATCCCCAACAATCTTCTTATAATTGTAGAATCATTCTAACATTTATTCTGGGGCACCTGACTCAAAAGAATCATAACAATCCTCTGGAGTGATTAATTAGATGTGCATAGGCTTACTTCATGCGGAAAATTGGGAAATGCAATGAATATTCTTGTAACTCTACCTCGCAACCTGAGTTTTAAACAAAAATAAAAAGCTGTCATACCAGTTTGAGAAACTCACAGCGCAAGAAACCTGAAAGCGAAGGGGTGACTTGAGGGATGGGAAGCTTCTCCTTTGAAATGAGAGTGAAACGGACTTTAGACCGGAAAACCTGGTTGTTACCTGCTAAACATGAACCAGAAGATTTCAAAAATCATCAATAAAATACCTACTACTACTACTAACTGCATTGCAACTTAAAATATGCAGTCAAGTTATTAGAATATTCAGCCAAGTTCACAGCAACCAGCCATATTTAACATGAAACAAAAACAATTACAAATGTCCAATTATACTGGAAATTCTTCCAATCTTAAAGACCAACAATATATTGAAATCCAAAGCATATTACTGACAGTCAAACATAAACAATGCAGAATGTCAATTCAGGTGAAGCAAATCAGACATATCTTGTATAAGGAGATGAAAGCTCCACATTGGAATCCACACTATCAGACTCATCAGAAATGGAAACGAACTGGAACAATTCAGATGAAATTTTCTACTCAATTCATGTGAATCCAAGTCATGAAAATCGATGTTGAATATTTATAGACTGAATGTACCAATTGAGAGAGGATTAACCGAGGCTAACTAAAAATTAGAAAATAAACACCAAAATTTATCAATCTGAATCAGCTTTTACCCTCCAATTTTTTAGCTCTTCAGTTCCGGGAAGGAGGTTTCACCATAGATGATGGCCTTCCTTCCTTAAACAATAATTGAACCCATCAAACTAAATTTGACTCAATTTTGCTAACAAAACAATAAAAACCCAAACTTGTTCAAGAAACAGCGCAATTGAACAATCAAACTCAACACAAAACCTAAATCAGAGGTGTAGAACTAAAAACCATCAAACTAAATCAAGTTGTGCTGTGATTATACCCGAGTGAAGCAGGAAGGAGAAGCGAGAGAGACTACTGAAGATCCTGCCAAGGCCGCCATTGGAGATTGAAGAGAGAGACGGATCTAAGATTCTTGGAGAAAGAAAGAGAGAGAGATTTACAGATGAAGATCTCTCTTTGGGGCTCTCTCCTTTTTTATATTGGGCTCTCTTTCTCCTTGTTACTATCGAAAACCAAGGGTTGGGAGAGAGTTAGCTAACCAGCTTTTTCTCAACCTTGTTTACTAGAATAACCTTGAAAACATTGAAAATTTACTTGATTTTGATATGAGTCAGTGGAGATTTGAAAGGGGTATTTTCGTAGTTAGGTAGGGCAGATCGCCAAGACCGCCCCTGATTTTGACTCCTTGAGCAAAACTAGTTCAACACGAACAAGTAACCCACTAGGTCATTCAGTACATCCATTTTTTTTTATTTTTTATTTTTTGAAGGCAAACTAGTTTTTATAGAATTTCGTAATTCATAAAGATGCCGCAAGTTAGGTTCATCCATGACCTAGTGGTACCATTCACAAAGCTCTAACCGTTGAGCTGTCATGTCATTGGCAAGAGTTGGAACTTTGAATAAGTATAACAGCATTTGTGGGTTTCTAGTGCAAGCCAAAGTTGTGATGGCTCAATGGTTGAGCATTGATGGATGGTATCATTAGGTTGTTGGGATGAAAAAAAAAATTTACTGATAAAATTCAAGTTGAAGAGTAAGCCCAAATGAAGAAGGAAGAAGAGCATGGATTAAGGGGGTATTTGGCAACCCACTCAAAAGAAACTTATTTGCTTATAACCACCGAAACTACCTAAGTTAATATGGATTTGCCAATATTTTCTATTTTTTACAAGTTATTTTTTAATAAAATGTGTAGCTAAATTTTTTTTCTTTTGATTTATTAAACAAACCTTTTAAATAACTATCCATAAGTGCCATCGCTATATTTTTATGACACATGTACTCCACTTTTCCCTCTCTTCCATAACTTCATTTACCAAGCTTATCACCAAAATAACTCATTTTGTAGCATAAGTGCTTATGCTACGAGTAGAAGTTATTATACTTTTGGTTGCCAAACACCCCTAACTCTTAGAGTGAATTGCTCAAAACTCCCTACAATTAGATCATAGTTATCTTGAAAAAGATAATTGATGTTTTATTTTCTAGAAACTCGAATTTTAACAATCTAAAAAGTACATATTTATCCATGTGCAAGTGCAACTTAGGTTGCATCGAGGCAAAAATTGGTGGTGGATCTGAACGATGGAAGGTCGGTAGTGGATTTTAATGGAATAAGTGGAGGTGGCGGTCGCTGGGGACATATCTCGCTCATCACAAAATGAGAAAATTAACAAAAAAAATTTGCACTACGACTTCGGTTGCATACGGTGGCGAACATGAAAACTCGACTATTGGAGATGTTGTTGGATTTGAAATGAGGAAATATTGTTGATCAGCAAGTGGTGGTGGTGAATGGTGGTGCCCTTAATTATAGATAAGTGAAAAAGATAGTAGATGTTGCACTGGTTGAACTGCAACTCTGGTTGCACTTGGTTAAGTTACAACTTAGGTTGCATTGTGGTAGACAACGTGAAAACATGAGTTGATGGTAGGTCTAACACGAGCTAGTGGAGGGATTTGAAAATACGATATATATATATATACATATATGGTTGAGTTGGCCGGTAGTAGTGGTGAATGGTGGTGCCTTCAATTAGAGGAAGGAGTGATAGATGTTGCACTTGGTTGAACTCAGACGCAGATCCATAATTCATTATGAATGGGGTTACTTTGCCCAATGGATTAATCACAAACTCACAATTTTATTATCATGGACAACAATAATTACAACTTATTTATTACATACAAAAAATGAATCTGATATATGTTTTCAAACCAAAACTAGACCTAAATTGTGTAAAAAAAAAATTTTCCAATATAACCATATCAAATTTATCTTTTAGGTTTTTTTTAACTAATTATTTTATGTATGTTCTTCCATAATATGTGATTAGTAGAAGCCATCATTGGGTTGAAACTAACACATTCCCTTGATTCAAACTTAGTGACTTAGTTGGCTAAATGAAATACTTTTATGAATATTAGTTTCCAATTGAACTGGAAAATATTTATAATTTAGACCTAATTTTTTTATCACCGCCGTATTGAGTACAACCGACATTCAACATTTATATCCAAAGTATATACTACTATGATGCAAATCAAATCAGCCGTGTGAGGGTGACACATCCTAGAGCAAGTTTCGAAGGCCTGCAAAAATATTTAAATCTAGTTAAGTTCATGCATTTTAGTATTTTCTTAAGAGCCAAGCCTCTATCGCATTTTAATATACTACACTCTAACACACCTTTTATAATTAAATACTAATACATCAAACTCTCAAAGACCACCATTCTGAATTACACCAACAATTTTTAAGAGTAAGGCCCCTAGCATTAGATTCGCGTCAAGGGACCATCAATAACAAAAGAATAATATAAAAGAATAGATGAAAATGAAGAATATAAAAAAATGATAGATGAAGAAAATAAAATGATAGAAGGTCTTAAAATTCTTCTGACGCATATCTGACTCGAGGGGCCTTAGTCTTAAAGAATGGTTCGAATTACACATTGGCTTGAAAATGAGATATCCATCATGTGTTCATGTTTAACGAAAGTCTACAAATAAAAACGTGTTTCATGCTTCAACTTAATTTCTATTGGACCATGCTAGGAGTGCCGGTGCAGACTGTACCTGCTCTGAGTCAGAGTGTGTTTTTCAACTTTGGTTAAAGCTTTACTCATAAATATATTAGAAGTTATCATTCAAATTCTGATTATTGATAGCACAATAAGGAAGATGGTCGGTTGGAAAATTGAGATTGGCGTTGAACCGTTGGTGAAAGGCATATATATATATTTTTTTTTAAAAGGCAAGCAAGGTTTTTATAGGATCCCATAATTCACTAAAGATGTCGCAAATTGAGTTTGAATCCATGACTTAGTACTATCCGTCAAACTCTAACCATTGAGCTGTCATGACATTAGCGTGAAAGACATACTATAATGATCAGTGTGTAGGGATGAGGTGGCATTCTAATACCATCTCTCGAACTTGTAAGTTGTAACAGTCATTTACTATTTCTACTGTAAATTTACAAGTTAAACTGGTTGGTTGGTATGTTGCAATTGAAAGGTTTTTTTTTTTTTTTTTTTTTTTTTTTTTTTTTTTTGTTACAATGCTCCTTAAAACATAATTAAAATTAACAATGCACTCCCACCTAAGTTGAAAACGAAGTTTGCACCCCAAAACTCAGATCTCAGTCGGTCAACGTCAAGAAACGACAATATTATTAATCAACGCCAATTTGACCTCGTGCGAAGCACACATTCCATAAATTTTTTTTGAAATAACACTAAATAAAGCAAATGCATATTACAATGAAGTTGGTTTTATTTTTTTTATGTAACTCTATTAAAGAAAAATATTAGGGAGAGGGGGAGGAGGCGAAAAGAAGAAGAAGATGGGGCACTATTGATCTTCATCGGGATACACATATGCTTTATTATAATGGTTTCAAAATTTTCTTATGGAAATGTGTGATTTGCATTGGCGTTGACTAACAAAGATTGTCATCTCTTGACGTTTGACGAACTGAGAGGTATGTTTTGAGGGTACAAAGTTTGTTTTCAACAAGAGTAAGGCTAGATGGCGAGGAAATGAGCGAGGAAACCAGCGAGGGGAGTGAGGTGGAGGGAGGGGAACCATTCCCTCCCTTCGGAATGCGCGCGGTTGAATTTTCTTGCACGTATCCCGAGGGAAGGGAATGGTTCCCCTCCCTCCACCTCACTCCCCTCGCTGGTTTCAACAAAATGGGGGTGCAATGCCAATTTTGATTATGTTTTGGAGGGGATTGTCAAAAAACCTCCAATTGAAATCAATTCATTCATTCATTTCTTCACCTTAAAACATTATAGTCCTAACTTGTTATGTAGATGTAGAAAAGTGCACATTGTTGATATAGTTAATGTGATCTATCAGGAATTTTAAAGGTCGAGGGAATGGGCGAGGGAAAGAGAGCGTGGGATGGGTACACCCATGAGTGGATCCACTGCTTGGATAAGGGGGTTAATTGACCCCTTTAGGTTTTGTAAAAAATTCATTAAAGTAGTTAAAATTTCACTATTGCCTCCCTTTGAAAATTTATATTGCCCCTTGAAATTTCATATTGCTCTCTCTCATAAAAAAAACATCATAGATCTCAAATCGCAAGAGAAACCGAGCCTTTTGTGTCTGCGTCTTGCGATATCTTCTTTAGTTCTTCTTCATCTCCATCTGAAACAGGTGAGTTTGTTTGATGTTCTTATTTCTCCATCTCCAACTTGTTGATTTTATGCTCTGGTCTTACAATAAAAATTCTAATGAATTTCTGAAACCTAAATTCCTGAATGTAATATAGTTTTTCATGTCAGCCGATTAAGAGATTCTCCATCTAATATTACAACTAACAAGAAAAAAAGAAACAGTGACAAACCTACGTGTCCGGTGAATGTTGTGTCAATCAAAAAATCAATTGGATCAGCTGCTAAAGCCATTGCAGCAGGCAATACAATATGAAATATCTCCAAGCCAATCTCATCCTTCTTGAAAACAATCTCACAATAAGCCTTAATGATCTTTTTATAAAAGCAAAAAAAAAAAAATGTTCTACATAAAATGTTACTAAGCAATCAATCTCACACTCAAAGACAAACACACCACATGTACACATTCCACACTACACACATAGTGACATACATAGCCTGTTTGCAATGTACAGAAAAATTGAAATTTTTATGTTGTATATCTCCATCAGTTAAATAGAACCCAGAAAAAGGAGACAAACTTTAATGCCTTTACTAATTTCTTGGAAATTTCTTATACAAAGAACATTTTTT
>OY747133.1:77763520-77848637 GCA_963556465.1 Berberis vulgaris
TAAATTCGTTTATCTTGTTGAGTTGTTATATTAGGTTACTAGTGTAATACCCGTGCCATTGGCACTATTGCAAATTACATTCTACCTTCATGGCTATGTCGAATACTCATATTTGGGGTTATGTTTTGATTTCTAAAAACACTTGCATAATTGTTTATTACAACAGTTATGAAGAATGAATTTTGTAAACGTTAATACTCTTGAATAGTAAAACATTGTTAATAAAACTGATCAACGCAACCAATGTGCTAAGGAATTTAATCTCCATCAAATGTCAGCTTAACTAAAAATAAGAAGGAAAAAATTCAATATTAAAAAATATCACATGTTTGTCCAAGTGAGTTTTGACTGAAATTGATGCCGATTTAGTAAAGCAGCAGTTGAAGAAATATAATTAGGGCAAACAGAATAGCACATTTGGTTTAGAAGAAGATCAAGATGATTTTTTTACAAAAATTAAAAAATATTTAAAATTTTGACAGAGATTCCCATTTTTTCAATATTTAAACTTGTCATAAGCATTTGTACCTCGCATAATTTGACATTCACAAAAAATTGCTGCCTCAACGCAATATATAATCAACGTTTTCAGTATTAAAAGAGGTTTGATAGTAGAACATGGTATTAAACAGTCAAAGAGACATGCACACAATATCATTATATCAAAAAACAATGTCATTTTTTGAATAAAGTAATTTATCTGAACATGTCATAAGAAATAAGTGACTATAATGACAATAAATGTCATGAACAATTAAAAAATCAAAATTTTGACAGAGTTTCCTCTGTATTTTTAAATATTGAAACCTGTCATAAAAAATTACAATGGCAATCAATGCCATGAACACCACATAATATCTCCACACCAAAAATATCATTTAATTATCAAAATATTGCAGTATAAAACATTTAAGTACATCAAAGATTTTATTCTTAAGGAGAAAAGGGATCCCAGATTTCGATGCTTGTACTGCAAGTTCTCTATGACGTACAAACGCTACGGGGGTACATTACGACGTTACCCGTATGAAAGCCAAATGAGAAAAAAACTAAAAACAATGAAAAGCCATTACAAAACTTAAAGCAAAAATAATTGAAATCCGCTCACAGTCAGCTCCTAGCAACCCGGACAGCACCCGCAATCTCTATTTCGCAGCCGTATAACACGCAGCACTACGCGCGTTCCTGCGACAAAGCCCGAAAGTACACCGGACTGCCCAAAACAACCCGCATACACACTCTCCAACCGCGTGCCGCAGCATCTCAGCTGGCCGCAAGCTAATCAAAACCGCAGCACTCAGAAAAACAAACAAAACAGCCTCTTCAGGCCGTGTCCACAACGCTGCGACAGACAGCAGCACCGCAGCAGCAAAACAGAACAGCAGCAATAGCAACAGCGCAGCAGTAGCAGCAGCAGCGGCAACGCAACGCAGCAGCAGCAGCGGCGACGCAGCGCAGCAGCAGCAGCAGAACCCGCGTAACAGCAGCAGCAATCGCAGCGCAGCAACAGCGGCAACAAACAGGGTACGCTCTGTTTTGAGAGAGCCCATCCAGTTCCGTGCCTAATGAATATTGCCTCATTAAAATCTGATTGTGCCTTTCACTTTACCAATTGAATAAAATGTAATTGAAAAAAATTGCATCTTTTAAATAAAGTTATCATACATTGCTAATGATTTTCAGGCAACACCTGGCTTAGATATTCAGAGAATCGAAACTATAAAGCACACCCAAAGGAACCAATGCTAGAGTGATTTCATTCCATCAAAATGCATGCTTGTCTATAAAAAGATCAAAATCAATGCAACATCATGATACCCAAATCACTGAAATTGATTCCAAACAAACAATCTACTCTAGGGCTTATGCTAAAATAACACCAAAAGTGAAATCAAAGCTTGAAAATGCAGAGAAGTTTAAAGCTTGGAGAGGGTTGCTTACCACCTCCACCACCACCACCACCACCACAGCTGAGAGATAGAAGAGATGAGCTGATAATGAGAGAGAGAGAGCTAAAGTGAGTTCGAGATTGGAGACAAATCACTTTATTGTGAGTGTTCTCATACAATCTACACTACTACTCTACTGTTTTTGAGCTACAGAAGAATTTTCTTTTTCTTTCTTTATTGTTTTTTTATCCATATTATTTTGCCTTGTGACTGATTTCCATGATTAATTTTGTGACTATAAAAAACGTTTCTTGAAATTCAGGCTGGTGCTGTTTCAAAAAACAATCGAGGATGGCATAAATCTATCCTCCTATCTCCCCGAGCAACAATGTAAGAAAGATGGGTGATTCAATGAAGTTAATCTCAAGGGACTCAATGAGGTTGGACAAACTCTAAATCCTTACAATCTGAAAGGTGCCCAGGGTGCAGTAACTTGTTCATTCAAAACATGCAATTTAGATCCAACACTTCCAAAATTTTATTTTTAAGCATGCTAGTTCAAGATAATGAAATGTCTTGCTAACTCCACAAAAATAGGTGTTTTACCAACTTCATGGAAGGGACAGTGAACTTAAAAGTCTTTTACCTTCCATTGAAGTGTTCTGATGCTTGCAGGCAGGCAGCTTGCTTGCTTGCAGGCAGCATGCTTGAACAGGCAGGTAGGCTTAGTGGTCATACTTGTTCTTGCCTTTCATCTTCTCCGCCAAGAAGGCAAATTCATCAAAACCCAAACCCAAACCAATCAATTACCAACAAAAAAAAACCCAAAACTATAACCGACACAAACCTATAATCCACACATACCTCAACTTGCTTTTTTGCAATTTGGGAATCAGAAACCTTTGCTATGATCAAAGCGGTTAAATAAAATTAAAGGAAGTGTGAAGAGATGAGATGCAGAGGAATTGGGAGGTTGCCATGGAAATGATGGGTTTTTTTATGCTTTGTTTGTGTCTCTAATCAAATAAAAAAACAAAAAATCAAATTAAATGAAAAACTGTCTTCAACAAAATCACAATTGCACCAAAACACAATGCTAATCCTCAATTACCTATTTCTGTGCATTTCATATCTGCAGACTCCAACAAATAGCGAAGCTTTTTCTGCTCAAGTAGATAACTTTCTTCGAGCTCTATAAACGACCGAATATAAAGCCTCAACTTTTTTATAGACTCTGCCATCTGCTCACATTTTCCCTGCAAAATCAACAAAACCCAAACCCAAACCAATCAATTACCAACAAAAAAAAACCCAAATCTAATCAAAATGTTGCACTTCCCCACATACTCTGACTCAAAATCATTCAATTATTTCAAACAACAACAAAATCTGATCAAAATAAAGGAATGAAGCATTTTAACTCCAAAACAAATAACCCCATACTCAAAAACCAATCAAATTCAAAAAAAAAAAAATGAACAAAAATATGGATTTTGAAGAGAGAGCAACAGACCTTGTGATCATACTTGTTCTTGCCTTTCATCTTCTCCGCCAAGAAGGCAAATTCATCAAAACCCAAACCCAAACCCAAACCAATCAATTACCAACAAAAAAAAACCCAAATCTAATCAAAATGTTGCACTTCCCCACATACAGAAAACTCAAAATCATTCAATTAATTTCAAACAACCACAAAATCTAATCAAAATAAAGCAATGAAGCATTTTAACTCCAAAACAAATAACCCCATACCCAAAAACCAATAAAATTCAAAAAAAAAAAAATTGAAAAAAAATATGGATTTTGAAGAGAGAGCAACAGACCTTGTGATCATACTTGTTTTTGCCTTTCAACAAAAGCTTGTGTTGGTTGAAGCAAAGCCTCCGCCAACTCCTTATCTAGATGCACCTGAATTGACAAAGCTTTCCCTACCCAAAGCACCTTAGCAACCACAAAGCAGTTTTTTATTAAAATTCCCAAATGAGAATCAGTGAAATAAAGCAACCACATATAATCACAAAAATCATAAAATTGAACAACATTTAAAGTACCTTGGAGACAAAAAAGGCAACTCCGTTCCGAATATCTCGAAAACCCCATCACCAAGAACACTTGGGTTCTCCAAGATCCAAAAGATATTCAACGACAGCTCCGACCTCAACGTTTTCGGAGGATTAGTCTACACTGTTTCCAATTAAAAACACACGAATCAAAACCCTAAACAAACAATCAAATAAAAAAACCTAAAAACACACAAAATCAAAACAAAATCGTCAACCAATCAATAACTCACCAGCTCTATTTGCGAAGGCGTCTTCATTTTCCTATTCGGCTTCACCTCTCCTCCTCCTCTACCGAATGGAAGAATGAAAGGAGAGAGTGAGGAGAAGAGATCTGAAAAAAAAAATTTAAAAAGAAGAAGGGTCTTAAGAGCGAAGAGATCTGGAAAAAAAAAAAAAAAAAAAAAAAAGCAAACCGTGTGTTAATCAGATCTGAAGAAGAAGGATCTTACTTTTTCCTCTTCGGCTTCACCCCTCCTCCTACTCCACCGAATCGAAGAATGAAAGGAGAGAGTGAGGAGAAGAGATTAAAAAAAAAAAAAAAAAAGACCAAATCAAGAACACTTTTCAGCTTAAAATTTCATAGACATCACAAAATACTTGCCACTTGCAGCCATGGAAGAGAAATCAGGGCCATTTGGATGCCATTGTTGTGGATGGTAATATTTTTGAATGCCATCATAACCATCAAACTTCAGGGAAAATGAAAAAAAAAAAAAAAATCCAGAACCATGAAATTGTGAATACCCTATTTAAACCTTTATAAACTTTTGCAATAATCAACCATCCAAATTCAACAGTCTCAAAATTTGCAACATTCAACCAAATTCAACATACCCAATCACAACATTCAATTAAATTCAACAATTAACCTTTGCAATATACAGTCTCAAAATTTTCAATATTCAACCAAATTCAACTTACTCATCAAAACAATAGACCAAATTCCACATACCCGTGACAACATTTTCATAAATTTCTTTTGCTATTGAAACCCAAAAGTGAAAAAAGAAGAGATTTGATAAATAGGTAGAGGCGCTAGGAAAACCCCCTATCACAACATTCAACAGTAGAAAATGAAATCCCAAAAAAATAAAACGTGTAGAATGAGAGTATACATGCTTAGTTATATGGTTGTTGAAAGAAGAAGAAAAATCACCATGAGTAGTCAACATCTGAAGGAAATGAGTTAATTAACCATTTGAAGGAAATGAGTTAATTAAACATTTGAAGAAAAGCAAGTCAGTAGAAGGATTCACAACAAACCACAAACATCACATTTTAATTGAGAACTTTTTAAGGTTGGTTACCAAGAAAAGCAAGTTAGTAGAAGGGTCACATTCCTTCAAAGAGAGGGACTCTCTACTGGAATATAAATGTCCCAGTAATTGACGAACATTTAGGAAACTGCTTTGAATGAAATTTAAAAAAAATGAAACATACCTATAACAGCATTCAACTATATTTCTTTAGGATGAAAACACAGTGAAAAATCGAAGAGATTTGAGAGATAGGGCAAAAATTTAACCAAATTAAACATACCCATCACAACATTCAACTATATTTCTTTAGGAGAGAAACCCAAAATTGAAAAATCGCAGAGAATTAAGAAAGGACCAAAGAAGAACATACCTATAACAACATTCAACCAAATTAAACATACCCAACACAACATGCAACCATATTTCTTTAGGATGGAAACACAAAAGTGAAAAATCGAAGAGATTTGAGAGATATTGCAAATATTCAACCAAATTAAACATACTCATCACAACATTCAACCAAATTAAACATACCCATCACAATATTCAACCGTATTTCTTTAGGAGAAAAACACAAAAGTGAAAAATCGAAGAAATTTGAGAGATATGGCAAAAATTTAACCAAATTAAACATACCCATCACAATACATTCAACTATATTTCTTTAGGAGAGAAACCCAAAATTGAAAAATCGTAGAGAATTAAGAAAGGACCAAAGAAGAACATACCTATAACAACATTCAACCAAAAATTCAATTGCATGAAGGAAAATGATAAGAGTTCCTTACAGATGTTGAGAGTTCTGCTAAGAGATGATGAGCATCTTTAGAGATCCGTGAGAGATGATGAGTAACCATATATTCACTGTTGATTGAATCCATCACAGTAAACCCCAGAGAAATTTAGTAGCACATAAGAAAAATAGGAGAAGAAGAGGTGAGTTGGGGAGATGGGGAGATGGGGTTTCTGATATTAACAGAATCCATTAAATGATGAATAACAGAATGGTGGAGAGAGTGAGGAAAGTCTTCTCTGAGAAGAAATGAATGGAAGAGAGAGGAGATGGGCCCTTCTTCTTCTTTGGTCCTTCTTCTTATCTTCTCTGCTTCAAGGAAGGAGAGAGTTTGGGTGGGAGGGGTTTGGGTGGAGGAAGAGAGGGGAAAGGAGAGGGAGAGAGGAAAGCATCGGGTTTTTATTTTTTTCACTTAATTAACTTCTGCCAAGACATAAAAATGCCACGTAGGACAAATAGACTTAAATTACTGTTCATCAACAGTAAAAAACCAATCTAAAATGTACAAATAGACTTAAATTACTTTGACTCCTAGAAGGGTAAAGTCGGATGTTTGGTCGCCTACAACATCAAAACAGCCCCATTGCATCATCCATGGGTTATCTTAACATTGCCAAACTCTCCTTTCGCTGGTGACACATTCTGCTAGGGACATATAGCCTAGCAATATAAGCTCGCATACATGAGAGATAGGTAAACATAAGTCTTCTGCTTAACAAAAATGTCACAAATGGTTAGCAGATGCTGAGAACAAAACACACTACCTTTCCCTTCAATGTCTGATACTAAAATTGGAACTATGAAAGTTCACAACACTTTTAAGCATAAAAACCAATTTGCAAGTTGCAAAGAAAAGGATAAGCACAAATAAATGCAGAAACTTGACACTCAATTATAAAGATGGTCAAGATTACCCCAATGGAAAGCCAACGATTCTTGTCTAATTGTAACCAAATAAGATAGATGCTACAACAACATCACTAAGACAAAGTGAAATCTTGCCACACTTTATCATAAGGACATCCTGAATAAGAAAATTATGAAAATGAACCAAAAAATCTTTCATCTAATATCTTTTTCCTTTTTTTCTTTGAGTCCACCAAACATATCTCCCATTTTTGCAGTCCACCACACCCATCAGTCCTCATACATCAACTTATAGCAACCCATCATTTCCCTTTCTCCTACAAAAACAAAAAACACCCCCCTTTCTTCTACTTTCCATAACTTTAGAGCACAACATTAACATCTCCAACTAAACTATAAACTCAATATAATCAACAAAAAAATTCATCTAAAAAACACAATTTCAAGTAGCTCAAACCATCCCCAAAACATCAATTTCAGTAAACAAAAACTCAAAGGGAAGAAATACACCTTTACATTTTCAAAGTGCTTTTTTTAATCAGTGAGTCTGCCCCTTAAGCATGTACTTGTTTTTCTAGATAGCAGATCTATCCAGAAAGAGATCCCAAACCAGTTTAGAGAGGATAAAAGCACCTAAAAGGAAGTACGAACACCCACCGTAAACCCGAAGATGGCTGTCAGTCCTGCTAATTGTGCACATCACAAACACCAAAATAATGAAACCTATCCACCTCAAGTTAAATCTAGGCATTGTTTGCAAATTGCAAATGAGGGGAAAAAAAAAAAAAAAAAAAAAACACCTATCGGCTATCCCTAATTCTAAAAGACTCGACACGCGCCAAAAATTGTTCAGATAATAGTGAATCCTCTCAAGCCCATCCACCATTAATTTAAACAAAAATGGGGACAACGGGTCCCCTTATTAAGCCTATGGGCTGTGAAAGAAACCTGCTAGAGACACGTTAACCAGCACCAACAAAGGAAATATGTTTCTTAATCCATTATCTCCACCAATGGCCAACTCCATTTTGCAAAAGATAATCAAGACACCTGACAATTGTCAGGCGTTCATAAACCTTGTTAAGCCTATTTAAATTTTATATCACCTTGATTAAGAATTATGAGTTATCTATCATTTTTCTTAATTATTAATAATATAAATTTACATAAATATACACTTATAAAAGGCTTTCGCCTCATGGTATGTCCATTAGACCGCCTTGCGCCATGCCTTTGCATTTAAAAACCTTGATTTCATTTTTATCACTATAATATTATCTTAGTACATATATTGAATAGAATTGGTGTTCCCTGTTGCTATAGTATCAGGCCCTTTTCTCGCCTGCCTAAAAACTAAAAATAAGTTGGGCAACTTTTCATTAAAGTATTTAGCAGCTGTTTGTATCATTTGGATGTACTAAGTTACAAACCATAATGAATAACCTGTTATTAGGATCACAGGAATGGGCCTACTTCTATTGTTATGAGTCGGACTCAATGGTTAAAGTTTAAGAAAGCTTACATTTATACACATACACATGCACATTCCATACACACACATACACATGCTAATTGATCTAAGGCTCATTCCATCTTCTAATTATTCTTTTATCTCATCTTCATTTATGATATACTACTACATACACATACACATGCACAAACAGGAAAAGTCCAACATGCTAATTGATACCAAACTTTATGAAAGGGAAACAGCGTAAAAAAAATATTGTAAAATTAACCAACTTTCTGAGAAACAGTACCTGATTTCGTTCATAGAGCATGTGATTTTTAGTGAAATACTTGTATGTATCCCTTCCCTTAGCGAGCATGCCTTGGTCAACAGGACCTATGATGCCAATCACACGTGCGAGTAAAGTTGCGAGAGAATCATTTTGGAAGAGAACCTGCAATATGCACGATCAGTTTCAAAGTAATAAAGCAATATGAAAAGGACATAATGAAAATTAATCATGCCAAAGAAACATGGCACATCTGTGGAAAGTTTCTGCAGTGGAGCTCTGCAATATATTCACTTGCTAGAGCCCATCACGATTTGTTTATAAAAAAGGCCTCTGTTCTGGCTCAGTCAAGTTAGAAATCACTCTTTTAAGCCTAATAAGCTGGATGCATTTTGGCTATATTTTGCACGCACTCGCCACCAAACTAATAGGTTTTAGGTCAGGGATAAGGATAATGACACTACTATTAAGATTATATCCTAAAAAGAACATTGAATAAGGTATTAATGACAGTACTATTAAGATTACATAGTGTGGAGTAAGGTATTTAGGATCTCTAGCTATTAAGCATCCAATTCCCAGCTAAATCACTATAGGTTAATGATGTTATTTGAGAAACCAAGTATCATGTGAGGACATTTTTCAACTAAGGGGTATTTTTGTTGGTTATCTCTAAAAAATTCATACAAATGGTCTCTGTTAGAACCATGTCTTTAGTGCGGGTAGCTTCGCTCATATAACAATGACACACAAACTTATTTCTGGCTCCGGTTTTTGTGCAAGAAGTTGAAATGGAATGATGTCTGGGCTGCCCATTAGAGTGTGAAAACAACATAACTTCGCATTAGGAACTCATTTGAGTTAGAAGGGTAATTCACATTTAAATTTACCTAAACATATGTGGCCGTTGCTATAAATATGAGGATGCAGCCGGAACAACTCAAAACACAGAATTGATGAGAGACAAAAAAAAAAAGAAAAAAAAAAGAAGAATAAGATGAAAACAATGGAGAATTGAACCTGCGGTGCTTCCATTGGATAATGTTCAGGGAAATCGACTTGAAGCTGGTAGGTCTCATTCTCGTAGAGAGTCCCCGCTGCTCCATTCACTTCGATAATCCACCTTAAGATGACAAACAAAAACTATCAAATTCATAAATTATTTCACAAAGCAAAACCAAAAGAATCAATCACCAAAACAAAGTAAAACCCTAACCAACCAACCTTTGGAGATTATCGGTGACTTTGTGTTTGAATCCAGATGGGGGATTCACCTGCCATTCCACTAACTCCTTCTGCAGACGGTTGCAAGCGATCTTGCTCAAAGCCTGAAACACAAAAAAACACAAATACGATCAGATTAGAATCGAAATTAGGGCGAAATTAGGGAGAGATTGGGGAAACCTTGCGAGAAGCGGTAGAAGAGCTGGACATAATTTGGGGGAAATTCGATGAGAAGGAAAAGGGAGAAAAAACATCTCCAAGAAAGGGGCTGAAGAACTTGAGATCCTCTCTGTTCCAAAAGTTCGACCACTTAGATAATAAAGGAAAGTGAAAAATGAAAAGAGGGGCTCTGCGAGGGGCTGCGAGAGGGGCTGTTCTGCGAGAGGGTTGCGAGAGGAAGAAGAGAATGGAAGAAGAAGAAGAAGAAGAAGAAGAAGAAGAAGAAGAAGAAGAAGAAGAAGAAGAAGAAGACAACTTCTGCCAAAAAAACAACTTCAGATCTGAAGAAGAAGAAGAGGAGATGTAGAGGAAGAGGAGCTTCTTCTTTCGTCCTTCTTCTTCAATGCTTGGTGGGAGGGGTTTGGGTAGAGGAAGAGAGGGGAAAGGAGAGGGAGAGGAAAGCTATCGGGTTTTGTATTTTTAACTTAACTTCTGCCAAGGATATAAGTTGTTGCCACGTAGGACATACAGACTCATGTTACTGTTCATAAACAGTAAAAAAGCACTTTGAAATGTTAGATAGATGCTTGCAGAAAGGATGTCCTTTTGGTACACTAGCCTTAATATCTGTTGCAGGGCTCATCCTTGTAATTGCTTGGATGTTGGGATTGCAATTGTTTAGCTTGACCAGACACCACAGTAAAAAGTAGGAAAATAGAAAATAAAAAGAATGGAACAATTTTGTTCATTACAAGATCCACAACCTCTTTTTTTTTGGAAATCAAGTGGGGTTATTTAGGATCCTCAAACCTAGAAAAGGAATAGATTTTCAGTTACATTCTCCAATAGGTTTTCCCTATACTATCTTCAAATACAATGTCTTTCAAGTCTTGTGCAAAGGAACTAGAAATTATTTCCCTGAATTTAGTGTTGGGAAGTTTATTCGCCAGCCTGTCTGCTAGTCTGTTAGTCTCTCTGTAATCATGGCAAATCTGATAATCCTCGAGCTGACCTAGCATGGTTTTGATCTTGCTGATAATATGTCTTAGATTCCAAGCTGGGTTCATTTCTTTAGACAGATATTGGAACACAGTTGTTGAGTCTGTTGAGAGAACTAGTTTTTAGATGTGGTGCAACCTGGCTAGTTTTAGCCCATATTCAACACCCTGAAGTTCATGTTTCAGCACAGATTGCCCTGTAATAGAGCTTGAGCAAGTTGCAACTACGTTACCCCTGCAATCCCTGATCACTACTCCCTAGTGCCCTGCAGTGACCCGTCTGAGTTGATCTTGTGCCAAGTAGCACTCGATTTCTTCCAGCAACATTTGAGTGGCCTCTTAATCTTGTACAAAGCATCCAGATTCCAGCTTTCAAAGAACTGTCTGTTGGTTGCATTGTCCTCAACAACTAGGTCCTCAGCAGTGAATTTCAATCTAATGTCTGAGTATATGCGTTTGGTGAGCTCGACACTATTGCAGCATTGCTGCTCATATATTCTTCTGTTCCTCTCCATCCATAGTGCATATATAGTTGCATGCAAGGTGACTTTCCTGACTTGAGTGATGCAGGAGTTTCCAGTGAAATGCTGAGAACACCAATGTAGTTCAGTGTCCCAGTCAGAAACTTGTCTAGTGTATTTTAGGAAATGCAACATCTTAGTCCAGATAGGTTTTGAGTATGTACACTCAAAAAAGAGATGTTTGGATGTCTCTGGTTCCTGGTTGCATAATGGACAGAT
Source organism: Berberis vulgaris (assembly GCA_963556465.1). NCBI lineage: Eukaryota > Viridiplantae > Streptophyta > Magnoliopsida > Ranunculales > Berberidaceae > Berberis > Berberis vulgaris. Next base: position 77,775,252 of record OY747133.1, read on the forward strand.
ATCAATTTGAGCTACTCCCCATTTCTTCAACTTGCTGAGCGTTTTTAATGCACCATGAATAAGTAGCCAAGTGATAAAACTGTGTTTAGGAATGCTCCCTTTAAACCACACCAAATTAGCCCAGTCCACTCTATTGTTGTGCCTCCTTATTGCTCCATACATAGCCTTCATCTAGAACAAGCCTATATTTCCAACATTCCAGAGCACCTCATCCTGCTTACTGGCATTTATATCAATGTCATCAAGGCAACTAATGATTTCAGTGATTGAATTCTCAGCACTTGGAGGAATGCTCCAAGCATTGTCACTGATGATAGATGAGACTGTCACATTCCTATGCAGGGCTGAGTTATATGTCAATTCCTGTGGGAACTTGTCATGAAGTATACCCATAGGGTGCCATGGATCTTTCCAAAATAGGGTGTTCTCCCCATTACCAATGGAGTGCACAATTAAGCAAGAGGCTGCCCCTCTCGCTCCTAATATGCTTCTCCAACACCAAGAGGCCTCTTGGGGAACATTCATTAACTAGAAGTCTTTATTTCTTATCAAGAACTTCCAGATCCATTTGACCCAAATAGATTCTCTGCGTGAGACTATGCTCCATATGTGCTTCATGTTGGCTGCCTCATTCCCAATACGAATGTCTCTGATTCCTAGACACAAATTTTATCCCAACTAACCATGGGCTTTTTAGTTGCGACATCACTGCCTGACCATAAGAATCTTCGTAGGATAGCACTGATACAGTCAAATGTATGTTTAGGCAGTCCATAGGTGGCCGTCCAGTAGATATGCATACTGGCCAAAACCGACTTGATGAGTACTAACCTGCCGGTGTAGGAGAGGAATCTGTTTTTCCATGAGCTTACTTTTTTCCTTATCTTTTCTACAATTGGGGCACATTGATGATGAGAAAGATGGGAAGAGATCATCGGGATGCCTAGGTTCCTTACTGGGAGAGTACTTATGTGAAACGGGAGCTGCCCAATGATGGACGTTCGCTCCTCATCTGGGACACTTGATAGAAACAATGAGCTTTTGTCACGGTTAACCTCTAGCCCACTGCATGCCTTGAATGCTAGCAGAGTATCATGAAGAGCCTTGGCTGAGTGACCATCCCTATGAAAGAATGTGATCAAATCATCTGCAAAACATAAGTGTGTCACAACTGGGTCATGACATCTGTAATGGAGCTTGTAATGGCCTTCCTGCACTTGTTTCCTTAGCATGATATGAAGAATCTCCATTACCATGACAAAAAGGTAGAGTGACATAGGACATCCTTGTCTAATGCCCCTAGTAGCCTTAATGTAGCCTTTAGGAGAGCCATTCAGGCATACGGATAACCTGGGCGTAGTGATACATTCCTTAACCCATTCTATGAATTGACCTGGAAAATTGAATTTCTGAAGCATGTGCAGTATGACATTCCAACGAACCATATCATAGGCCTTCCGTAAATCGATTTTAACCGACGACCTTGGGGGCCCTTTGTCTCTGTGATAGTTGCGTACAAGCTCGTGGGCAAGCATTATGTTGTCCTGAATGTATCTCCCTTGTATGAATGATGATTGGGAGTCACTGACTACTTGTTTAACAACCTCCTTCATCCTGCTTGTTAGGAACTTAGTGATGCACTTGTAGACAACGTTGCAACATGCAATGGGCCTATAATCACCAGTGTTCTAAAAATCGCTAGGCGCTGGGCGGGCGGCGAGCAGGTGCCTAGCGCCCAGGGGCCTAGGCGGTCTTAGGTTTTGTATTATAACTTTAATAATTTACAAAAGTTAAGCATAATACCTTATCAATTACATCCAATTTAATGTCAATATACATATGCAAAATTTAAAAACATGAAAAATTAACAATCGTGAACAAAATTTATTAAAACTCAAATGACTGAAGTTGGTCATGATGGGTACTTTATATAAATTTGAATTTGTGTAATCTTTTATTTTTCTTCAAATTGCATTAATAACCTCAGTTATGTTTGATAAAATCTACATTAGTAAAATTGGTACCGGCAGATCCTTTGAGAATTCCATTAAGTAATCATCTTTCGCTACATTTAGACATATCATCATCATCATCATCAAAGCCCATTCCCGAGATTTTCTAAAAAAACAATTAAATAGTTTATTTCTAAAAAATAGGAAAGAAAAATAAAATAAGAACACAATCAACCTTATTAAAAAATAAAAAAATAAAAAAATAAAAAAATAAAAAAATAAAAAAATAAAAAATAAAAAAAATAAAAAAAATTAAAATCTCCCAAACCGCCTAGACCTCGCCTAGAGTCCGCCTAGACCCCGCCTAGACCGCCCAGACCGCCTAGCCCGCCTAGACCCCGTCCAGACCCGCCCAGACCGCCCAGACTGCCCAGACCGCCCAGACTGCCCACCCAGGCATTAATCTGGGCGGTTTTCCACCTTCTAGCGCCTAGGCGCCGCCTAGACCGATTTTTAGAACACTGATAATCACTGAACAGAGATGCATTAGTAGCTTTAGGAATAAGAGTTACATTAGTAGCATTTACCTCCCTTAGCAATTTGGATGTCCTGAAAAAGTTTAAGACAGGCTTGACAAAGTCACTTCCCACTATGCGCGAAGTAGCCTTGAAGAACCCAGCTGAGAACCCGTCGGGGCCAGGTGCTTTGTTTGAGTCAATAGAAGCAAGAGTCTCTGTGATCTCATCTCGACTAATTTGTTTAGTTAACTCCATACCCATTACACTAGATATCGTGTTTTCAACTTGCAAACTATCATTCATACAGAGGCGCGGGAATGATTTAAAATCTGTTTTTCGCTATTTGCACCCCGGTTTCTCTCTATACTACCACAGAGCTTGTGTACTTCGTTTTCTCGATTCGTGTTCGGACCAACTGCTGAGTACCACCACATCGAGTTTGCGACAAACTAAATGGGTTGTATAAGTTATTGTGATTGATTTTACTGAATTGTGTGCTTAATTGTTAATTACAATTTATTTCTGAAAGTTTTTGATAAATTGCTTTTGCTTGAAATAATTTGTTAATGTTTGATAGAAACATGATATAATTTAATTGGATTTTAACGATCACATATTCGGTGTAAGCAAGGGATTCTCATCCCTAAAGCTTCTCGTTTTTAAATTCAGTAATTTAGATTTAAATAATTTTTGCTAACTCATTTGTGAGTCCAAGCCCACAAAATCCACATTTTTCTTTTCTTTTATTTTTTTTATTTTTAAATTTATTTTTAGTTTAGTTTTAAAAATGCTGTAACCCCATTTTCCATTAGTTTAAATTAAATTATAAATTTCAATTGCATCCACCTTCCTCGTGGGATCGACCCGTACTTGCCGTTGTCTACCAGTTAGGCACCGTGCATTTGCGGTTATTACAAGTGTGTTAAATTAGCTTATTAATTTAGGTTAGTTAAACCTCCACCAGATGTGGATGATATATCTGACTTATAATGAATATGAGTTGTTGACTGGGTTGGCTTATAAATTCTGAAAATAAAGGATATGGGTTGCTGATAGAATTGGGCTTATAATTTCATAAAGTAAAGAATTAGGTACTGATTTGAATTGAATATAGAAAAAAAGGAATTGAGTAAAAATTTGATTTGGAATTGGGTATTGATTTGAATTGAGTCCTGAATTGAATTGAAATTGAGTTCAGAAATTCAGGAATTGGGTATTGTTACGAGCCGAACTAAATAGTCGGGACCAAAGCTGTTTAGTTGAGTATATATGTGGGCTGGACTTAGATTTAATGATTTATGGGTTGGTTTAAGCTTATCAAATTTGGGTATTTAAGGAGGGTGATTTACAGTTTGTTTGGGCTTATAAATTTTGGAGTTTTAGAGAATAAATTATAGTTTGATTAGGATGATCAATTTTTAATTTAATAAAATGAGTTATAATTTGATTGGGTTTATCAATTTTGGTATTAAAAGACGATGGGTTATGTTTTTGGAATGAGTTTATAAATTCTGAAAATAAATTATGAGTTACTGTTGGGGTTGATGTTATAAGATTTGAAAATTTGGATGATGGTAATGTAAATGTGTACATTTTGATTAAATTGAGGATTTATCATTGATGAGATGAATTTGGGTATGTGTATTTGTATTTGTATTTGTATTTGTATTGTGACTTGAATTTTGATTGTTATGCAAATTGCCTTGGTAAGAAGTATAATTTTTTTTTATTACATGGACTTTGATCCCCGTTTTGTTAAATAAAGTTTTTTTATATATAAGAAAATGATGGTTGCCCAAAATAATGGGAGAATATTATGATAAAATTATTTATTATCGACAAAATGTCAAATGATATGTTTCCCCAAAAAGTGAGTGGATACTGTTGTAATTGATATATGAATGACAAAATGTCATTGTGGCAAAAAATTGAGATATTACAATAAACGATATTGATAAATTATGCCTTAAATTTTTATTATCTGGAGTTGTATCACTTAGAATTACCACACATTTTTTTTGTTTGTGATTTTCCCTCTCTTATAGAGAAGCTAGATAAACTTCGGGTTGTCTTGCCGATGTAGGTCGTCTATTTCTTATAAAGAAACTAAAATAACATTCAAGTTAGTTTGCAGAAATGAGGTGAATTTTTTTATGCCTAAGACGAGCTTTGATATTATCCGTAAAAAATGTGATGTGAGTTATGCACATTAATAGCCCAATAATAGCTTTCAAGGCCATGAAGGAAAGTCACAGTGCTCTCTACCAAGCTACCGAAGTAGGTAAGGTTATTCAATTCTTACCTTGAATACGATTGTTGAGCAATAACTATCAATCTGAAAAACTAAACTAGTGCAATTTGGTGTTCATCGACCTTAACTGAGAATTTGTATTATAAAGACTAACAATTCCCTTCACTCTTTTTGATTCAGCCACTCAGCCGTTGATCAATCTCCTCACGCTTGACAGACCATAGACAAACCACCCATGGTCTTTTATGCCACGAGTTTCCTCTTTGGTCTACGTTTGAAGGTGTTATCACAATAATGAGAATGTTTTAATTTTTTTACTCTACCCATGAGTTAGGGTTGTATGCTCGCATGGAACAAATCTTGTGGAATAAAGTTCTTCTTTTAAGCACAATGAACTTAAATGAAATCTTCAGATTGACCACAACATCGTTAGCAATGGCGATCACCCCATCAACAATGATGATCACATTGACCAAATCAACTTCCATATCTCTTTATAATTAAACATTAATACATCAAACTCTCAAAGACTACCACTCCGGAGGCTTGAAAATGAGATATCCATCATGTGTTCATGTTTCAACTTAATTTTCATTGGCTGCAACAAATTTAAACCACAAATCACAATTTACAAAACCATGCTAGGAGTGCAGAACTGCAGACTATACCTGTTTCGAGTTAGAGCGTGATTTTAAACATCATTTTGTTGCTCAAGTCTGATTGCAAATTAAACTTGATACAAGTTATCATTCAAATTCTGATTATTAATAGCAAAAGAACGAAGATGATTTTTTTTTTCTTCCAAAAGCATATAGCATATAGATTAATAAATCCGGTTACAATAGAGTTGTCATGCTGCAGTAGCTAAGTTATGAGCCTCGAAGTTGAGGTCTCTAGTAATAAAATTACAGATCTAGGAGCTATGAATGGTAAGAAGGCGTCAGATGCTACTAATAAGGGGACGTCACATCCAAGTTTCCAACACATGCCTGTCGTAGGGTTCTGTTGTTCTTCTTGCAAAATGGTGTGGAGTGGGACAAGTTGCTTAGAGGAAGTCATATCCTCTATTGTCTAGCTTGGATAAGCAAAAGAGCTGCCTTAGCAACGTAGCATTTCGTCATAGTGCTATTCACCATTTTTCTTGAGATTGGACTGGATACCCGAGTAAAAACCGTACCAAGAACATTAATTGCCAAAATCCTTATTGCTCCCTATTTCGAAGAGTAAAAAAAACTAGCATCATAAGTGACTATAATCGTGTCAGAGTCCAAAGTAAGGGGAAAGGGTTTAAGCTGAAAAGATCTTGAATTAAGTATGCGGTGTCTAGCTGGCTGTAGTTGAACCTGAATCAACTCCATTATGGTGGGTCCCGCCTCAGAAAGGAGACTGAAAATAACAATGGGTACCACTTGCTCAGTGAAAGGAACCGATCGATTATCGGTTAAAGCTGTTTCTAGGATGTGATGAATGGAAACAAATTTCTCTTTTTTTATGGTGGTATAGGAGCTAGAGTGATTTGATGAGGGTGGGGTTTTTGGTGAACCATTGGTGTTGCCAAGAAGTCCAAGCGTGACGAAAGAAAACAATGAAAATCTACATGCAGATGCTATTGTTGAAAATAATTTTGTTGCAAATATTCCAAATGGTTTGGAAAAAAACTGTAAATTGGGATAACATATCATCTTTAGCCATCGGATGGACCTTGGTTGTGTCCCACATGAAGGTAAAAAACCTCGAAAATGGAAGGAAGATTAAAATTGGCATTGAGCCAATTAATAGGCACAGGGAAAAAGTGCCAAAGTCTAGTGATGACCGGGCAGAGGAAGACAAGATGAGTGACATCCTCTGTATGATCCTGGCAAAAGATGCAACAATTGTCAATAGACGTGTGAAGCCTAGCTAAGTTGGTTATGGTGAGGAGAATGTCTTAGCTGATTTTACATAAAAGGAAAAAGAACACAAATCAAGTGAGGAAATGTGAAGATGTCGAGATCAAGATGGAGGAATCAAGTTGAAGTCTTGAGGGTTTAGAAGAAGAGGAAGCAGTTAGGATGGCAACGGGGCGATTTTTCACAGATATCCACTCTACCCCAAACCGTTTGATGCAACTTGGGTTAAACTTAATGGTTTATAAATTGGATACGTGGATCAAAATTCGATCCATATCCACCCCACAAATATCTTTTTTATTACATTACCAGACTACCCTTCAGTACTTAAAATTCCCAATACCTAATTTCTTTCCTCCAATATCCAATCCAACCCATCGCCACTCCCTTCTTCTCCTCATTCGCTTTTGCTAATCATCTCCCCACCTCCTCTCTAATCTCTGTGCTTAGAAAGAACCACCACCCCCTCCCTCTCCCCTCCCCTCCCCTCCCCTCACCACCTCCCACTCCCTCTCTTCCACTCTGTTTCGCAAGCACAGCCACCCACCCCTCCCCTCCTTATATGTTGAGGTCTGATCTACCTGACTGTGTGTGAGGAGAGAGGGAGTGACAGTGAGAGAGATCAGACAAGATCTGCAAGGCGACGGGGCTAAGTGAGAGAGAAAGAGGGGCGATACTGCTCTGCGAGAGAGTTCCTCCTCCATTTCTTACTCACCTGGTGAATCTCTCCTCCTTCCATTTTTTGAGACACGTACCTCTCCGTCTTGTTGCCGCTCTCCGGCGAGATTCCGGCTGGATCGTCCGCGATTTGGTCAAATTTACAATCACTGTAAGTCGCAAAAACTTCACACAATTCTTCATCGATTGGTTCAAACTATTTTTTCATCCGATTCGTTTTGGATCATCAGATTGGCGCCTTTATTTTACTGAATTTCGAGATCTTTCTTCAGTCTTTGTAGGAATTTTCATTTTCGAACTTTTCGATTGGGTGTTAGTTTGGAGAGGTGAGTTTTCTGAAGCTCAAATTGTTGTATGGTTTTTTATTTTTATTTTTTAAATGGATATTCGGGTCCTGAGTGGGGATTGTTTTTAAAAAATTGTATAAACGGGGGCGGATTCGGTATCCGTGATCTCCAGCAGTTGGGGAATGGATTTGCCCAAATCCGCCCTGTTAACATCAAGCAGTTTCGGTGACAGTGATGGAGACCGTACACTAATCAATTGAAGTCTCTCTCTCACTTTCACAATTTTTTTTTTTTTTTTTTCCAGTACTCGTTGCTTATCTGTATTTCCATATATTATAGGTATCTTTGGCATCATATATCAATGACAATTACATTGTTGTATCTACTTCCCACGATCTCCTGAAGACCACTCCTCCATGTTTTCTTTGTATAATGAGGTAGGGGAATCAATTTAGTTATTTACCTTTTATTTTCTAAATTTGGTCTTTATTCATTATGTGTGGTTTATTTATTACTTTGGTTCGTTGTTACATGTTTTTAGGCGTTTATTATTTGTGGTTTATTTATTACTTTGGTTCATTATTTGTAGTTGTTACATGTTTGAGATGGTTAAATTGATAGAAATTAACATAGTTTTACAAATATCTGATATCCAATTATTCTATATTATTGAAAGGAGTATTTTGATGTTTTCTTATTGTTCAATTTGTTCATAATTACATTAATACTCTTACAAATTTTAATGAGAAAATAATTTTGTATAAATCATCTCTTATAGAGATAGAACTCCTAGTTGGTAACACTTTGAATTTATTTATAAAAATACCTCATAAGACTTGAGGTGCATTAAGAGCAATAAAATTAAACGAGTGGTATCTAGTTTATTAGACAGCGGGATATTTGTCATTACAGAAATTCTAAATGTCGAGGAAGTGGGCGAGGAAATGAGCGAGGGGAGGGAGGTGGCGGGGTGGGGACCGTTCACCTCCCTCGGGATGTGTGCCATCTTTTTTGGCGCGCGCATCCCGAGGGAGGTGAACGGTCCCCACCCCGCCACCTCCCTCCCCTCGCTCATTTCCTCGCTCGTTTCCTCGCCATGTAGAATAACTCTTGTCATTATCCAAAACCCCAATATCTTCCATTTGTCTTATGCCTTGTATGTTCGTCGCATTCAGAAACATGATGACCGCCCTGTGGTAAGGCAAAGGTCAACACAAATCCTCTTGGGATCAACAACTCAATCTCCATTGTTAATGTAACAATTTAAGGATAATCCTTCCAATAGACAAATCAACGACATTGTGGAGTTCATTGCCCAGGTGTGATGGCCTAAAATTGTGGCGAGGGACCCTCATCTTCAAACACCTTAGCCCAAAAACTTTGAATGAGTTAGGAGGTCAAGTTGTGCAAACAAACCAAATGGTTACGCTTTAGTATTTGTAACCAAACACCTTGTGAACAAACTAATCTCCTCAGTCTAGATGAGACTAGTTATCAATTTTAGACTCTTTCCACTCTATGTAATGTAACTAACATTATTATCCATAATGTACATTAGGTTGATTTTTGGGGAAGATGAAATTTACAATTTGATCTTTGACATTCACACCACCTTGACAAGAGGATACTGCCTCTCCCTTTTACTCGAGATATGCAATTGAGATCCTTCCCATGTAAAGCATTTTTAATATTTCTAAACAATTAAGCATCAATAGCTTAAGGTTTGGTGAGTGGAAAAAATAATATGAATTTGTGATGGAATTTTGTGGTTGGGTTGTGACGAGTTAATTCCCGTAGCTATAACCGGAGCCTCAATCAAGCATACACCGTCAAGTTTATTATTTACAAATAAGACTCTATTTCAAATTTCCAAGTTATTTGTATTCAACCTAGTGGGATCTATAACTAGATCCTCAATGGTTAATTTTCTTGGAATTTATTGAGTTTTTACAAATTTTACGTCAGGTGTGGCATTAATTACAACAAAAATTTGGGATCATATCAAGTTGAACAAAAAAACTAGCTTAAAATTAATACATAATGATGTTGATGTTGATGTTGCTTATGTAATAACGAGGTGGAATATCAGAGCTGGCCAATTTACTGCCACAACACTATTGTTTTGTTCAAAATGCGTAAGATTTTTTTTCCTCTTTCCTTCAAGTGGTTGTGATTTTATTTTCTAAAGTTCTAGTACGTTTGTTCATCATTCCCTATTTGCCAAAGCTATCTATAGGTTATCTTCTAATAAAAATGGTAAATGACAATAACAATTACAAATTAGCTATTGCTTACAAATTGCTTGTGGGTCTGTTTTCCGTATGCCATACAAAATATAAAATGTTTGTGCACAAGGCATGTTTCATGGGAAAATTTATCCTGTATAGCTTTTATGCTCTATTTTTTTTTACTGTTTTAGGGTGCTGCAAATATGAAATATAACAGTCATACTTATTCCAACACTATTACATGCTTGCTGTCTGCGGACAATCTGAAAGCCTCAATTTATTTGTGTTTTGCCAAAACTCTGCACATGGTCAGTTGGCGTTTCATGTTTAAAGTCGTGTTTTTCTTTAGAGACCATGAATCCAAACTTTCCATGTTAAATACATTTGGATGCAATTTGCCTTTGCTTTCCTTTTATGTTCTTGTGTTTTATAACTGAAAGACAAGAAATGAATCCATGTGGTTGTGTAATGTTATTTTTACAGTGTAAAATTATGCTATTTGTTAATATTATTTTTTTTGCAGTTTAAGAGTAAACTTCACTGTAAAACATTTGATTTTTAATTACAGACATCAAAGTCTTGTTCCATTGGGATGAGAGTTTGTTTAAAATATATGCTTGCATGGATGATGAATACCGGAAAGAGCTAGCTGTTTTATTCCTCCAATTAAAGAGGTTAATTGTTTGCTTTTTAAGCATTTCTTTCTTATTTAACAAGAAAAACAAGTTTCTTACCTTTGCATGTGTGATTAGGTCATCAGTACACTAAAGTACACCAAAAATCTGAGAGGATATGCTCCTACATGGTTGTCCTACATGTTTGGCTTGGACTGGCTCCTTATATTTACAGGCAACGAGATGGTGCATTGGAGCACCAATGGTCTTCATTCTTGTAATCAAAGCTAGGATGCACGGACTCGGATACGCGTATCATATCGGATACGGTTACGACACGACGACTCGGCAATTTTCAAAAAACTAAGACTCGGGGACTCGGCGACACGTCAAACCTTATTTTTATTTTTATATTTTATTAAAAAACTATTAACATAATGTCATAACTCATAAACAATAATTAATAATCCAAACATATAAAACATCTAAATGCAATGAGCTTAATTAATGAAATTATTTGAATGAATGAAAAATTTGGGTACATAAGTGGAAACTAGGGTAATGGATTCTAATATGGGCCGGGCCGGGCCTAACTTGGACCCTACACAACACATTAATGTAATCCATATAGATAACACAAAGTAATGGAAGTCAATCCATAAGAACAACATATCCTGACCAATATCTCATAAATGATAATACAGAAGATGGGAGGTGCAGGTGAGGTTGAAGAAACAGTGAAAGCGACAAGTCGATCTCTCTCCCAGTCGATCGATCGATCTCTCTGATCGACTCTCTCGATGATCGATCTCTCTGCTCGATCTCTCTCTGCTCAATCTCTTTCCCTGCTCGATCTCCCTGATCGATCTCTCTGCTCGATCTCTCTCCCAGTCTTCGATCGATTGATCTCTCTGTGCTCGATCTTTGGCTCAGTTGAATTAGGGCTGTGGGTTGAGAAAGATGAAATCGGGGAGAGGAAGCCATCCGATTTTATCAAGATCTGGAAATTTTTTTTTATTACCAACCGAATTCTGACCGTATCCGGACCGGGTCCAGGCCATATCCTGACCAAGTCACGTTGACTGCGTGTCGGATACGTATCGGTCGCGAATCACACACTTATTCGTATCCGACACGTATTACTAAGATTCAGAGGATTTTTCTGAGAGTCCGTGCTTCCTTGATTCAAAGCCAATAATGAACACTTGGAGTTATTCATGGCAGCCAAGTGTCTTTTCGGCAATGAAGATTTAGATGATAGCTATAAAAGTTTGACCTCTGACACTGTCCCAAGGATTTCAAAGAGCGTCAAAAAGACCGAGTGACTCTTTTTTTTTACTCTTATCTTCTCTTGTAAACCTTTCACTTCTCAGATGCACTAATTTTTCTATCTCTCCTTCAACTTCCTATTACAAGTAACTAATCGATCCAAATCTACGCCCTCTTCACACTTTCACCAACTTTTGACCATGTGTTACGTATTCTGATTTTGATTCCACTGATTTTGATTCCAGTGATATTATCTTCTTATTTGTTTTGAATCCTCTTATGCATGCTTTTATTTATGAAAATAGAAATACAAAGGAAAGACTTGCAGGAGATTTACAGAGATGAGAATCAAGAGGATTACATCAGAAAGAAAGGAAAAAACTCGGATGCCTAAACTAAAGATACAAATTGGCTCATATAGCCTTGAAGAAATTTACAATAATTGAGAAAATAAGCTTCTAATAACTAGTGGAGAGTTAGTGGATGAAATGGACGTCTTGTCCTTTGTAATAATGAAGGTGGAGACCTGCTGTCTTTGTTGGTGATGTGTCTTTGTTGCTTGTAGTTGGTGGAACGACTATTGTACTTACTGTCGGTTGGCCGAAAGTCTTTTGTCTTGTAGTGGAGGTGGCATATACTTTTGTAATTATTGTGGCAATAATCATGACTCAAAACACAATAATGCTTGTAGGGACATATTCTTGAATGTGGCAAAAAGATGCCAAAACAATCATCTTCATTGAGAGCTGTGCTATTAATGCGGCTGAAAATCGACCAAAAAGCGCTATGCGGGACTGGACCGAATCGCACAGGATCGACTCGACCGACTTTAAACTCGGTCAAAAGCGGTAAAAAATCGGCGAGTCAGCACTTAATCGACCGACCTGACTCGCCGATTTGTAGGTTTTTATATATGAAAAAAAAACCTAATCGATTCTTACCCTTTTGCAGCTGACTGAAGGAGCGACAACTCTTCCTCCCTTCAATCGACTTCATCAACCTCTCTTCCTTTAATCTGAAGAAAAAGAAGAGACGAAGAAGAAGAGAAGTAGATCTGAACCTCTCTTCCTTCAATCGAAATCATCAATTGCTGAAGAGATCAATCGAAGACGATGAAGAGATTGGCTGCTTACTTCCCAAATCAGGTAAGCTTTCCCTTTCCTCCCAGTCCCTCTTCCCTCTCCTCCCATTCGCTTTCTTCCATTCGCTTCTTCCCTCTGCTGAGATCATTCAGTACATAAACGAATTTGTAATGCTAGTCTGAGACGAATTACTAACTTCGATTACTAACTTCAGGCTTGGCGCAATACCTGATGAGTTAATGCCTGATTTTTGTAGATGCAACTCTTTATAAGTATAATAGGATATTCGATTGGTAATGTGATTTATAAGCCAATTATCAATCTGTGGTTTTGATTGATATGCTAGTCTGAGACGAATTTTTTAGTACAGAGACGAATTTAATAATGCTAATCTGAGACGAATTTTTCTAATGTTTGTTAATTACAGAGAATTCAATTCTTTAGCACACATGAATTCAATACACATGATGCTATACTTGTTTGAGGTTTTTTCTAGTGTGGATCAAGTAATGGAAAAAAAACAGCAACAATATGATGTAGATTTTTTCCAACAGAGATGAAACACTATCTGATTTGATTATTTTACTTATTCTTGTTTCGTATTTGTATTTTGTAGATTATGTCGTCGGGAGCTTCAAATCCATTTGCCAATGCCAATTCAACATCGTCAAATTCCTTGAAAAGGCCATCCGAAGATATGGCATGGGAATGGGGAATATGTACAAACCCAAACAATAAAACTTTGGTAAAGTGCAAGTTTTGCCCAAAAATAATTAATGGAATCTCAAGATTTAAAGAACATATTGCGCACAAAAGAGGAAATGTAGCACCATGTACGAAGGTGCCAGATGTTGTGCGAAAGAAGTGTTCAGAAGCATTACTACAAGTTAAAAAGAAAAAATTTGAGAAGTCTAGGGTTAAACAAATTCTTGAGAGTGATATTTTGATAGGCGGAGAGGATAATGATGTAGAAGTGGGGCAAGAAACATGTTTTGATGGTGAAGCCGGAGGCAGCCGAAACATGAAGGCTGCTAGTGATGTGAGAGGTCCACTTGATACCTTGTTAAAGACAGACCTGTCCAAAATGAAACAAGCAACTTTGGATAGAAATAACCCCCATAAAGAAAAATTGAAAAAAGTGGCTTGGGTTGCTATAGTCGATTGGGCATATGAGGTTGGACTGCCATTCAATGCTGTTCGGACTCCAAAGTTTAAAACTATGGTCCATGCTATTGGAGACTATGGAAGAGGTAAATATTTTGACTTTCAAAGTTTTGATCATTATAGTTCATTTACTATTGTTTATTACTTTACTTTATTGTTAATTTATTGCTATTATTGTTGCTTTATTTTTTATTGTTACTTGCAAGTTGCAACTCTTGACTTCTTGCTTTTATTGCTTGCAGTTCTTGCTGTTGGGGTTATTGCTATGCCAGAATGCCTATGAGTTGCTGCTGTTGCTTTCGTTGTATTGGTTGTTCATAAACAAGTCCAGGTAAGGTAACTATAAGTGTTCCAACCTGCAAAATTAAATTCATTTGATTAATTAGTAAAATAATATATGACTATCATTACATATTTACACCCTTTTGATTAATTATTTATTTTGTAATCTATGACTGGTTAAATTTAAAAATATATACTTTGAAAAAATTGTCCGCATAATTCCGCTTAGTCCCGCATAATTATGAAAAATCGTAATGCGGTCCTGACCGCTTTGCGACCGCTTTCCGCATTAACTGCATAGATTGAGAGGAACTGTTGGAGCTTCGTCTTCATCTGGCAAATCCTTAAGGTTTTGTTTGAAGCTGATTGGAAACAACACCCTCGTTTTCATAGGAAGTTTTTAGTCAATTACCTTTCCACTTCTTACAATTATCTTGATTATAAGCAAGTTTGGTCCAAAGTTTTTTTTCTCTTTTCCCAGAACTGTGCTCATTCATGGCTCTTTCTTTTTTGCAAAAAATTCAATCAAAAATCTGTTCCTCTGGTTCCAACACTCCTGGTGGAATCATTTTCGTCCAATTCAAGATATTTTGCCTCCTGTAGTCAATGAAGGTTGGCAAATTTTTAAATCAAAGTTCAATCTGCCAATTCCAGTACCTCAACAGGTATTGCGACTTTGGTTTTTTGTTAAGTTCAATCTCTCCTGGATCTGTTGCTGGGACTATGTCGTCATAGCCCTTTCAGCTCCAAGTCAATCGGCTCAAGCTCCTCTATGGTTTTGTCGCCGATTCAAAGTCAAATGGTGGTCAACATTTGATCACTCTCATGTTACAAAGGAAGCAGTCACCAGGTTCTTTTCAAGCAAAGATAAGTACCCTGCTCAGCCCTTGGTGAACCAATTCGAGTTCCTTCTGAAGCAAAGCTTCTTCAACAGCATATCAAGAAGCAACTTCAAGGAAAACCTACAAAAACTCAGCTATTGGAAACAATGATGAACCAATAGTTTCACTCAATGAAGACGGATAGATCTCCAACTTGTTCTGAGATGGATGATCTTGCACAATTGAATGTTTTGACGACTTAATTCGTTTTAAATAAACAAAAAATTAAAGATGAATTTTCAAAAGATTACAATTCTGACAAACGAAAAACATTTTATGAGAAAACTACTCCTGACCAAAGGATTAGTTTAGGTAAATTGTTTTATCAATTTTGTGAAGATATCAAATATCATGTGCCATTTTTAGAATGGTATGAATCTATTTATCTATCACAATTGAATGTGATAAAAAATGCTTCTAAACCTTGGCATCTGAAAAACAATTATGTTGTTGAATCAGTTTTGCCTCATTTAGAAGAAATTCATATTCAATCTCAAGGACAGACTATTATAGTCTCTCCTTTAAAAAAATCTAATATCTCTTTCTGATTCTACAGGAATTTCAAAGTTATTGAGCAAAATAATTATACCAATATTTTGCTTAATGAAATTGGTCAACAATTGACTTCTATTCCTGTTATAGAAAAGAATATTTTAACAAATCAAAAAACTGAAAAACCAATCACTTATTTTCAACCTTATACAATTGAGCATGATGCCCTTTCTACTCCTCAAATCATGAATGAAATCAATCGAATTGCAGCATTAAAACTTCAAGCTGCACCTGTCTTTGATAGGGCTTTATCTTCAAAGAAACAAATCAATACTATTTTTCATATTGGTTCTGATTCTTCTGACAATGAACTAGATGTTATGTCTGAATTGGATAAACTTCAACAATTTGAAGCCAATCCAATGCTTTCATCCAGAACGTATATCAATACCAATCCCTTACTAACAACTAGTTCAACTTGTTAAACATTTTCAATAATTACAAAAGCATCTGCCACCTCCACTACAAAACAAAATACTTTCGGCCAACCGACAACAAGTACAATAGTCGTTCCAGCAACTACAAGCAACAAAGACACCTCACCAACAAAGACAACAGGTCTCCACCTTCATTATTTCAAAGGACAAGATGTCCATCTCATCCACTAGTTATGAGAAGCTTATCTTCTCAATTATTGTAAATTTCTTCAAGGCTATATAAACCAGTTTGTATTTTTAGTTTAGGCATCCAAGTTTTTTTCTTTCTTTCTGATGTAATCCTCTTGGTTCTCATCTCTGTAAATCTCCTGTAAGTCTTTCCTTTGTATTTCTATTTTCATAAATAAAAACATGCATTGTTTATCTTCTTTTTCTTTTCTTAAAAACTTTTTAAGTTCTAACCTTGTAGAACATCTCGTTATACTAGATTAAAACCTAGTATCAGCATCGTTCTCTTGATTAGAAATTAAAAATGTTTTAAAATTATAATTTGTATTTCTTTCTGTGTTTATTTTCTTTCTATTCTATCTGTTTATCTGTTCTTTTGCCTTGTCTCTGTTATATGTCCTGGGTAGAAATTTCAACCAACAATTGATCCAGCTTTTCTTAATGAATTAAATACAGTTACCTATCACAAATGGTATATCAATGTGACTTTAGTAATTAACAAAAATTACACGGTCAATACCTTTGCTCTTGTTGATTTAGGTGCTGATTTAAATTGTATTGCTGAAGGATTAATCCCTTCTCAATATTATGAGAAAACAACTCAACAACTTTTTACTACTAATATTAAACTAGTTGTTTAGTATAAACTTGTTGGTGGCCACATTTGTCAAGAACAAATTTGTATACAACAAGATTTCTTACTAGTTAAGGATATGACTCAAAAGATGATTTTGGGTACACCATTCTTAACTACTCTTTATCTATTTGATGTTACAAATGAATGTATTGCTACTAATATTCTTGGCAAAAAGATCATATTCAAATTTTTATGCAAAACAAAAATTGCTGAATTTAATTCTCTAAAATTAGACAATCGTTTCATCAATTTTATTTCTCAAAAAAGACCACTTACATTTTCTCAAACAAGAAATAGCTTAATGGGCTTCAGTCCATGGGCTTGGGTTAGACTTAAGTCTTGCATACAAGGGCTTAAGTAAAACTCTAATGTTTTTGTAAAAATTGGCAACATAATTCAAAGATCCTAAAAATCTTTGTAACTGATTTTTGTCTTTAATTTCATCAGGGAATTTATCAGCAAACTCTATTACTCTAGAAATAGGAGTTATCATCCCAAAATGAATTTTGTGACCTAAAAATCTGACATTTGTTTGAAAAAGGTCAATTTTGGTTGGAGAAAGAACCAAACCATTTTCTTTGATAGTTTTGTAAAATTGGTACAAGTGTTTCCAATGGTCATCCAAGGATGAAGAGAAAGTCAGTATATCATCGATATACACAATTGAAAAATGGGAAAAAAGAGTGAAAATATCATTCATGATATTCTGAAATTCACTTGGTGCATTTTTGAGGCCAAAAGGCATAACATTCCATTCATAATGACCGAATGGAACATAGAACGCTGTCTTGTATCTATCATGAGGTCATATTTAGAGAAAACTCGTGCTGAATGTAATATCTTAATTAAGATCTCTCCTATTAGGTATAAGATACCTAATCCATTGTAAAATCTTGTTCAAAAGTTTGTAATTGATAACAAGATGGAACTGTAATCTCTGAATCTCGCAAAACTAGGTTACAATCTTTAGATTTTCAATCAGGACGTAGATCTGAAAGATCATCTTTCAGAACTGCTCCTACCCAAATTCCTAGAACCCCTCCCCCAGAGGTTCACCCTCATCTAGATCTTGCAAACTTAAGATCTAATCCTTATCGTAAAAACTTTTGATTAAATAAATCATCTTGAAATTTCATGATGCACAAAACAAACGATAAAATTTCTTTTTTGACTGTTGAGTAATTGATTTGGGCAGAATTCCAAATACCAGAATGGTATCGAACCAATTGTATTTGTGTAGACTCGGGTAGACGCTGTTTAAGAATACCACCGTATCCTTGGTTAGATACATCTGTTTCTACAATCTTGAAAGCTACAGGATTTGAGATTCCTAGACAAGGAAGACTCTTGACCTGTGCTTTGACTTGTCTTACAATTTGAGAATGGGCTTCAGTCCATGGGCTTGGGTTAGACTTAAGTCTTGTAAACAAGAGTTTGAGTAAAACACGAAGATTTTTGTAAAATTTTGCAACATAATTTAGAGATCCTAAAAAACGTTGTAGTTGGGTTTCTTTGATTTCATCAAGAAATTTATCAGCAAACTCAATTGCCCTCGAAATAGGGGTGAGCATTTCATGATGAATTTTGTGACCTAAAAATCAGACATTTGTTTGAAAAAGATCAATTTTGGTTGGAGAAAGAACGAAAATTGATGATTTTGTAAAATTGATACAAGTAGCCAGTCTCATCATTGGCCTGCACCTCTTTGTCAATGTCGAAACCTAGCACCTCTGCATCAACGTTTACTGAGTTCGACTTCCTTCCGCTGAAGGACACCACCATCATTTCTATGGATGCATGATGAGACTGTACACTAATCAGTTGGAAGTCTCTATCTCTCACCTTCACAAACCAGTTTCATCTCTTTAATTTTTTTTTAACTACTACTTCCTTATCTGCAGTATCTTTCACATTCCCTGATCTGCATAATCTTTCGCAGGTACTTCCATATATGATATGTATCTTTGGCATCATAGATTAATGACAATTACATTGTTGTATCTAATTTTCAAATTTAAACGTGGATCTCTCGAAGACTACTCCTCCGTGTTTTCTTTGTATAAGGTGAGTTCGTCAACTCAATTTAGTTATTTACCTAAATCTTTTATTTTTCTAACTTTGATCTTTATGTGATCATTGTTTGAGCTGTTTTCTAACTTTGGTTCATTATTTGTGGTTGTTACCTGTGTGAGATGGTTAAATTGACAGAAATTAACATAGTTTTACAAATATCCAATTATTCTATGTTATTCAAAGGAGTATTTTGTTGTTTACTTATTTTTAAATTTGTTCATATTGTGGTTTATTTTTTTAATGTTATTACATTTATTAATTTTACAAATTTTAGTGAGAAAATAATTTTATATAAATCATTGCTTATAGAGAGATAAAACTCCTAGTAGGTAACACTCTTTGAATTTATTTCTAAAGAGACCTCACAAGACTTGAGACGCGTTAAGAGCAATAAAATTATACGTGTTAACCCTAGATATATAGTTTATCAGGTAGCCGGATATTTGCCATTGTCCAAAACCTCGATATCTTCTATTTTTTTTTTTTTTATGCCTTGTATGCTCAAAATTAATACGGCTAAGGAGTCATCACATTCAGAAACACAATGAGTTTAGGAGGGTCAAGTTGTGCAAACGAACCAAATGGTTACGCTTTAAATATTTTTAACCAAACACTTTTTGAACAAACTAATCTACTCACTTTAGGATGAGAATACTTATCAATTTTGGACTTCTTTCCACTCTATGTAATGTAACCAACCTACTGTACTATCCATAATGTATATTCAGGTGATTTTTGGAGAGGTTGAAAAAATTACAATTTGATCTTCGAGATTACCACCTTGATACAGTGGAGGATGTCGCCCCTCAATTTTTACTCAAAATATGCCATCGAGATTCTTCCCCTTGTAATGTATTTTTACTATGTTTGTAGACAGTTAAGCATCAATAGCTATACATTTTGTTAGTGGAAAAGTAATATGAATTTGAAATGGAATTTTGTGGTTGCGTTGTGACGACTTAATTCAAGTAGCTAACCGGATCCTAAATTAACCATAAACCTTCAACTTTGCTCTTTACCAATTAGACCCTCTTTCAAATGTCCAAGTTATTTGTATTGAACCTAGTGGTATCTATAACCGGAGCCTCAATGGTTCATTTTCTTTGCATTTATTAAGTTTTTACAAATTTTAGGTCAGATGTTGCATTAAGTACAAGAAAAACACATCAAGTTGAACAAAAAATCAGCTTAAAATTAAAACGTAATGGTGTTGATGTTGCTAACGTAATATCTCCGCGGCTGGCCAATTCACTGACACAACATGTATTGTTTGGCCCGAAATGTGAATTTTTTTCCCTCTTTCCTTCAAGTGGTTGTGATTCTATATTCTAAAGTTCTAGTACGTTTGTTCATTATTCATTATTTTACAAAGCTAGCTATAGGTTATCTTCTAGTCAAATTGGTGAATGACAATAGAGGTTAAAAATTAGCTATTACTCACATATTGCTTTTGGGTCTTTTTTCCGTATAACATGCAAAATATGGAATATTTGTGCACACGGGAAAATTTATTCTGTATCGCTTTTGTGATCTATATTTTCTTATTGTTTTAGGGTGCAGCAAATATGAAATATAACAGTCTATTACATATTCCAATTGCTACTACATGCTTGCTGTCTGCAACAATCCGAAAGCCTCAATTTGTTTGTGTTTTGCCAAAACTCTGCGTTCAGATGGTGTTTCATGTTTAAAGGCATATATTATTCTTAATAGACAATCCAACCTTTTCAAGTTAAAGACATTTGGATGCAATTTAGTTTTGATTTTCCTTTTATGTTCTTGTGTTTCATATCTGTTTGAGGCAAATGAATCTGTGTGCTTGTCTAATGTTATTTTTGCAGTGTAAGATTATGCTATTTGTAAATATTATTTTTGCTGTGTAAGAGTAAACTTGACAGTGAAACATTTGATTTTTAATTGCAGATATTGGAGTCTTGTTACATTGCTTATTGGATGAGAGTTTGTTGAAGATATCAAGTTTCTTACCTTTGCATGTGTGAGTGCCCACAGGTTTGACTTGAAGTGGCTAGATTCGCATGTGGCACATTGGAGCACCAATGGTCGAATGACCATTGGGATTGGTGGAGGGTACTTCGTTGTTGAATACAAAGTCAAGACCAAACGGTTGAACTTATTCATGGCAGCCAATTGTTTTTGGGGCGATAAATAGATTATTGCTTCAAAAGGTTGACCAAGAACGCAATTCGTTTTGACACTATGTCCCAATGATTTCAAAGATGTCATCATAAGTGTCAAGAAGACGGATTGATTCTCGTAGGAGAAAGGGATGTCTTTGCTGTCATAATAGATATCAAGAAGATGGATTGATTCTCGTAGGAGAAAGGGATGTCTTTGCTGTCATAATAGATATCAAGAAGATGGATTGATTCTCGTAGGAGAAAGGGACGTCCATTGATTCTTGTGGGAGAAAGAGATGTCTTTGCCGAATTCTGTTTTATTTTTATGTTGTGGACTCTGATTTGCCCGGATCAGCTTTCTGGTGTCTTTTATTTGTTGGTTGATCAGATGGCTTCTGTTGCACCATTGGTACTTTACTCGTTTTGAGTTGCAAACAATCAATGTATCTAAGACTTCCTGAATTTAAGTGATCATATGTTTTGATATATTATTTCTCTCTATTGTGTTTTACATATTTGTTCGTCTTGTTGAGTTGTTATATTAGGTTATGCTCGCAGAAAGCATGTCCTTTTGGTACACTAGCCCTATATCTGTTGCAGGGCTCGTCCTTGTCATTGCTTGTAGAAAGCCATGTCCTTTTCTTCTATTGAAATGATGTCACACCAGCTAATGACAAGTATTACTATGTTTATTGATCCACCTCAAAACATTACAAATCCTTGCTCAAGGAGACTTCAGTTTTGCCCAACCAATGAGTTGGTTGATACAGGACTCCTTTGAATGACTCAGGAAGATCACCAATATTTATGTTCTCGTATGACCTGTTCTTAGGATCATAAAGCATTAGTAGGCTATTATTCAACTTTACTAAAATTCTACCTTCCTCTTGCATGACAAGTACACGGAAAATTTTCTTGATTAAATCCTGAACTCAAAGAGGCAAGTAAGTGGAAGTCTTGAGATGATGTTCTTGATTAAATCATGTGGAATGTTTTCAATGTTTATCTCATTATTTGATGATGACTCATTATTTTCCATCTTCTTTGATTGATGTGTTCGTTCACGTTGTTTCAATCAACTGTAAAACTGGAAAGGCGAAATATGTGTTTTGCTATATTGTACAAGTATGTATTTATAAGGTACATGATCAAACTTGGAAACCAACAAAAGAGATAAATTAATTTGGTATGTTTTTTGGTATTCTATTACTAACAACGATATGTAAATAACTTGTAAGTCTTTATTGACTTGATTTCAAATCCTTGTTCCCTACTACAAGTCAAAGAAATTAACAAGAGAAACCCACCCTTACTATGCTTTTACTGCTTCACTCCTCTGTTCCTCTGCTCAAGAAGTAAGTGCTTTGGACTCTTTTCAAAGTCGTTTTGTTTGCAAGATTATTTTGATCTTGATCGTTTTACTTTGTGGGTCGATTGCTTCATTGTAGCTTTCTTGCTTGATATGGAATTAGGGGTTTACTCAACTTTTTTGAGTTTAGTACCACCAAGTTTGATTTGGAGAAAGATCAGAATATATTAATTACCCGCTTCATCTTTGTTGAATTGAAATTTTTGGTTTCTTGAGTTGAAATTGGATTTTGTGGTTTCAGGTTAGCTATTTGGTTGTTTTGGAGGTTAAAAAGAAGAGCTGTGATTGGATTTTGTGTGGAAAAAAAAAGTTACGGTCCAGAGCTATTGGAGATTCAACCCAGGGAACTCAAATTTACTGGTTAGCATGTCAAATGTTTCATATTATGTTAGATGAGAGAGTTTAAGCTTCATGAGTAATCGAGCAACTAAAACCGCTGCTCAAAATTTTGAATGTTTTTATGTGATTTATTTGAATTTTTCTTCTTCTTTAATTGCTTGGATTGTTGGATCTGAAAATATTAATTGTTCTTTATATTTGCAGTTGAGGTGAAGAAGCAGAGTACATGCTCTGTAAGCTTGTCAACAACACCAATCAGTATGTGGCTTTCAAGGTGAGATTCACCTATAATGCATGTACAATTCAAGAATATCGAACCCTATATGTCATTTGTGTTAATTGCTTATATGAGGATATTATAGAGCATAACACAACTACATTTGATGTATGTCAACAGCCCTTTTTTTTTCTTTTCTTTCTAGGGGCATTTCATGGCATGCAGGTTAAAACTACATCTCCTAAGAAGTACTGCATGTGGCCAAACACGGGCATTATTCAACCCATGTTAGCTTGTGATTTTCCAGGTATGTTTTTGCGATTGGTGTGTATCTTCACTTTTCATTTAGAATATGATAGTCTCCTATGACTTTTACGGAATGATATTGTAGGTAGTTATATGGACTTCAAATGTCAAAATTGAAATGAATTTTGTGTTTATCTTTCTTGAATTAAGTTGTGAGATTGGAAACTTTAGTGTATGGGTATGGTTGAGAAAGAAGATATTCAATGAATTGACCTCAAAGTATGGGATTAAAGGAAATTTTAGAATTATACAGTAGAAGGAAGAATGAGCGAGATTGTCATCTCTTTGTTTGAATGATTTTTTTGGTAGAGCGCTAACTTGGTAAATATGTTAAAGGAGTGGCAAGAGGTAATGTGGAAAGGTCATTGGATGAGTTTTGTACTCGTGGTTGCAAGGAAATAACACCAAACTGAGATGATTAGTAGGGGAAAGAGGACATTGTTAGGGGGATCTCTCTCTCTTTTTTTTTCTTTTTTTTTTCTGTCTATAAAGAGTCTGAATGATTTCCAGAGTATTCATGGCATGTGGTATCAGTCACTGGAGCTATGTTTGGATCGTGTGAGATCAGGATTCAAGCATAATGAATACTTACAAAAAGTACTAGTCACTTCTATTTGATTCTTTCACACTCTCAGGCTTTGGGTCTTATATGATGAGTTCTACTCAAGGTCGAACCCTGGTATTGGGGATATATATTTGGTTGAGGGAACATTGAGAGTGAGAATGGGTGCTGCAGTGAATATGAAGTGGGAGAGGGAAGACAATTACTTGAGATATCAGAAAGATCGAATGAATATGACAGGAGCTCATTATGGTTGATCAATGTTCGTTGCCCCTTTTTTTTGTTAAGCTTGAAAATTTGGATGCGGGGACACGAAAGTCTACTTGACTGGTGAATTAAGGTAAAACTGAATTAAAGAAAAAAAGTTGGAGGGTTCATATTTCAAGATATCACTATTTCGAAGCTTTAAATGTGACACAAGCATTTTATTTCTTGAAATTTGACTTTAATGTGCATTTTCCAAATTAAAAATAATGTGAGCTTGCTAACTGTTGTGCCATTGGATAGTAGAAATACTAACAAAGTTTTGTGGTCTAAGTCGCTATATTGATTCAGAGTAGAGCATGAAAGCATGGCAAGTGTGTCCATTATAGGATGTCAGGTAGTAGTCCTTGAACATTTCACCGCTAGCCAATGTCAACAAGGAGATGCATTTTCTTGGCAAATGAGGTGCAAGACAGCAAGAGGCGTATTCCGTAGTGTAGCATCTACTGGCTAGTGGATGTTTCATTATCGAGAATTATCTTGACTTTGAATTCTTGTTCAATTCAGTTATTAGGAAACATTGCAATGGTTATGTTACTTCTTCGAGGACATGGTTTTCGAGGGGAAAAAAATGAAAGACCTCCACATAATAAAATAAATCTTCATGTATGACCATACACTTCATACAGGATAACCAAAGTATGATACTGTCACACTCCCCACTGAGAGGGGTCCTGATTCTCATGAATATGAAATAGATTCCATTTTGAAGTTGCCTCGTGAAACTTACAAATAATAAACCTGGCAAGTACTGATCGTAGGTGCCGGGCGAGGTTTCTGGTTCAAGTCCAGGATGGCCCAGCTGCGCTAGGGAAAAGAAGAGAAGAAGCATCTGATCACACTAAGGCAGCTACTTTATTTTGTTGTGCACATAAACATGTGTGACTTCTCTGATGAGTTTCTCCATTTTGGTTTTTGTTGAATGTAGCTACTATGCAAGCTCAAAAAGTAGCTACACCTGATTTGCAATGCAAAGATAGGTTTCTAATCCAAAGCACAGTCGTTCCATGTAGCACTGCAGCAGAGGACGTTTTTTTTTTTGAAAGGCAAGCCGGTTTTTTAGCCTAGGATCCGTAACCTAGTCCCGAGATGCGACCTACGGGTCGAACACCACCCCGAAATAAAGATGCCTCCAGTGGGTCCCGAAGCAAGGAGCTGTGGATCAAGTCCACAACGCCTTAACCAATCGACCACAGCCCCTTTGGCGCAGCAGAGGACGTTACAACTGGCACGGTGTGTGTTTATTGTTCTCTTTTGATTTTGGTTTTAGTTTTGTTTATTTTTGCCTGTAATGGCTCCAACTGAAGTATTTGACAGTTTGCCAGAGATAATGGAAAATACATAGAAGAAAACAAGTTGAAAGTGGTCCTGGTTAGTCCACCCGTTTCTCTAGTCCTGCAACCAATAAGTGGAGCTCTAAAACAGGAGTTTGATGTTTCAACTTTTAGAGATAAAGTGCAGAATGGAGTTGAGGCCAGTCCCATGTCTCAGAAGGTTATATATATCTATTCATTTTTAGCCAGGTGACTTGTACATGAGGAATATTGCAGGGTCCCAAGTTTAAATTTGCTAAATACTTAGATGAGTTGAAGCCAGTGAAAAACGCGGAGGAGTTGAAGCAAATTAAAGATGTGGAGGAGTCGAAGCCAGCTAAAGAGTTGGGCGATTTGAAGCCAGCTAAAGAGGTGGAGGAATTGAAGCCAACTAATGATGTGAAGGAAGTTACAGTAACTCAAAACATGGACTTGAAACTGATTAAAGGTGTGGAGGAATCAAAACTGGCTAAAGATGTGGAATTGTTGAAGTCAAAGCTAAAGATCTTGGAATCAAAGCTAAATGAGGTTAGTCTGTCATTTTCAAATTTGAAGTTATATTTTCAGATGTGAAATTCTAACTTGATAAGACCTTCCAGCTGATTTGATGGCATGGATAGAAGAATCGCTGTCTCTTGGAATGCAATCATTGCAGCTTATGAACAAAATGGTCAAGAAGAGGAAATACTGCTGATGCTGTCACTCGGTTGGATGCTTCATTCAGGAATGGAAGCTGATGAGTTCACTTACGGGAGCGTTCTAAAAGCTTGTGCAGGTGCGCAAGCTCTGAACTCTGGAAGGGACATCCATGACAGAATTATCAAATCGGGTTTAGGCTCAAACTCTTTTGTTGCAAGTGCTCTCATTGATATGTATTGCAAATGCGGAATGATGGAAGAAGTGGAGAAGCTCCACAGTAGACAGACGAACAAACATTGGTATCATGGAATGCGATTATATCTGGATTCTCACAACAGAAACAAAGTGAACAAGCTCAAAACTTTTTCTAGATATTGGACACTGGTCAGCTACCTGACAAATTTACCTTGCAACTATTCTTGATGCTTGTGCTAACCTTGCTACCATTGCACTTGGAAGGCAAATTCACGCACAAATTATCAAACTAGAGTTGCAATCTGAAGTTTACATATCAAGCACTCATGTCGATATGTACTCAAAATGTGGGGACGTGCACAATTCAAGTTTGATGTTTGAGAAGATGCCTGGGCGGCATTTTGTGTCATGGAACACAATGATTTGCGGATATGCACAGCATGGTCCAGGAATGGAAGCACTTCAAATATTCAAAAAAATGCAACTTGAGAATGTAAAACCAAACCATGCAACCTTCTTAGCTTTCCTTCAAGCGTGTGGGTATATGGGATTCTTCGAGGAAGGCAAGTCTTACTTCCAGTCAATGATCAATGATTATTGTTTACAACCCCAATTGGAACACTATACTTGTATGGTGGATATAATTGGACGTTCAGGCCAAGTCAGTGAGGCTTTGATACTTATCTCTGAGATGCCATTTGAAGCTGATGCTGTAATATGGATAACTCTTCTTAGCATATGCAAAATCCATGGGAATGTAGAGGTGGCGGAGCATGCAAGCAGTTACATCCTGAGATTGGATACCCAAGACTCTTCTGCTTATGTGCTCTTAGCCAATGTTTATGCCGAATCGGGAATGGGAGGCGAGGTTTCAAAGATTAGGAGGATACTGAGGCAGAATGGACTCGAGAAGGAGCCTGGCTGTAAGCTGGATTGAGGTAAAGAGTGAGGTTCATACATTTCTTGTAGGGGACGCATCCCACCCTCAATGTGCAGAGATATATGAGAAGTTGAAAGAGTAGATAGGAGAAATGATACGAGCTGGTTATGTGCCAGATAGACGCGATGTTCTCTTTTCTGAGGAGCAAGAGCTACCAGAACAGTTGGAATCCTTCTCATAGCACATCAACTGACTCATATCAAGAGTAGTACATTTCCACGGGACATGTTGCAAATGCTGCAAACTGTGTGGAGACATTAAATTGATCCCGACAAGGGGGCTGAGCAATGATGAGTGAGACCCTTCTGGATTTTGGATTCAAAGTCCTTAACTAAGGAGATTGTCTATCAGAATCAGGTACTTCAGTATTTAAGCATGTGGTATAAAAAATGAAACTATGTAATTTCTCTAACTGCGATTTCTTGACTTCGGGTTTTAGTGAATGTAGTGGCTAGGCAAGCTCATAAGGTAAGTCCACTCGCTTTGCAATGCAAATATCAGTTTATAATCCTAATCACACTTGTCGCATATGGCACTGAAGCAGAGATCATTACAACTGGCAGAGATCCTAATCGGGTTTATTGTTGTCTTTTAGTTGGTTTGTTTCTCATGGTTTCTAATTAAAGCATTTGACAGTTTGCCAAAGATAATAAAGATACATTAAGAACAAGCTGAAAGTTGCCATGCCTCCAATTCTCTGATCTTGCTGCTACCAATAAGTGGAGCTCTGCAACAGGACTTTGATGCTTTAGAGATCAACCGCAGGGTAAAGTCGAGAACTTCTTCTGCCTTGTAAGGCAAGAAGTTTAATTAGGTGAGTTGTACATAACATCGCAGGGACCTCTTATCTGGAGAATTTCAGTCATAGATGCCAGATTATGGTTACAAAGTTTCTTTTCAACTGCTCATCCTTTCTCTATAGCAGGTAGCCAAGGATGCAAAGGAACTAAAACCATCCTAGGACATCGAAGAATAGAAACAAGTTGATGATGCAAATTGAAGCTAGTGAAAGATATGGAGTTGAAAAAAGTTAGAGATGCAGAGGAGTCTAAATTGGCTAAAGATTCGAAGTTGCTGAAGTCAAAGCTAAAGATCTTGGAATCGTAATAAAATGAGGTTAGTATGTCTTTTCCCACATTTGAATTCGATATCTCAGATTGAAGTTCCAACTTGATAGGTTGCCCGAGCTGATTTGGCTGGGATGACAAACTTTTTGTAATAAAATGAGGTTATTATGTTTTCATGGTTAAAATGCTCTGCATATTTTTCTTTCCTTGTTTATAATTAGGACTAAAGTGGTGATAAAATGGAAGTACTCGAATTTTTGGTTCTAGTCCTGAATAATTTATTTGGTGTTCATTTCAGAATCTAGAGCCTTGTTACTAACACCAATATCTTGGATGAGTAACATAGGCATGAGTTGATATTGTCTGCAAGCTGCCTCAAACACTTGTGTTCCAACACTTATTTTACCGATCGTCTGCCACTTTCAGCTCCAAAATTTGAGCTCTTGAAAATATGAACTCACAGCCAATGTTTTCAAAGCACATTGAAAAGCCCATTAATTATCAAACATAAATAAATCAATCAAATAACTTATAATCTCTCATTTTACAGATGATACAGAAAATTGTCAAGAGGTCGATACTGCACAAACCACAACTCTACAACTCTACAAAAATACAAGCAGCTCAAAGGCATACTCTCCACCTCCTTTTACATTTCAAGCTCGTTATCATAGTAATCCCGTAAGGATAGGACCTCTAAAACGCGCCCACACCCAATCTTCGCAAACCCAAAACTAAGATTCTGCAACAGCTTGGTTATACCCTCATTCTGATTGATGAACACTTTGTTCTGTTGGTGAGCCAGGAACAAACGGAACAAAGCCTCGTC
The DNA here is from genome assembly GCA_963556465.1 of Berberis vulgaris. Lineage (NCBI taxonomy): Eukaryota > Viridiplantae > Streptophyta > Magnoliopsida > Ranunculales > Berberidaceae > Berberis > Berberis vulgaris. The sequence continues at coordinate 77,804,392 of OY747133.1, forward strand.
CACCAAACATGGGGCGCATGAATGCATTATCGAACTTACGCCAGTAATGATGAACAGTATGAGAAGGGGTACTTAAAAGCATCCGGATGCTGCTCGGTCGGGCTATAATGGGGGTTTCCAAATCAGCTTCAGAGTCATGTGCATTTCCAAGCAGGGGGACTATGAATGATTTTGGACTTGTTCCCTCAGAGGACTTCCAAATCAGCTTCAGAGTCATGTGCATTTCCAAGCAGGGGGACTATGAATGATTTTGGACTTGTTCCCTCAGAGGACAACATGCTGCTCGAGTGTTTCGGTTGAGGAAGCAAAAGCCTCACAAGAGGCTTAGTTAACAAACCAAACACCTGAATATATGAAGTTTCCACATTAGGCAAAGGATTTTTACAAAAGCATAGTGATAGAGAGAAGCTGCCAAAAATACTATTCCATTATGCAAACTTGTGATGCAAGTGACAAACATCTTACCACTGTGCTGAAAAGAACAACCGTAATGGTGCTAGTGATCATGATAGCATTCCCGGGAAGTTGAGTATGGCCTGACCTGGTGAACTGCTTACAGCAACAGTGAGATAAGTGTTTTGGAATCACCATAATGAAGCAATGCAAAGCTAAGGTAGCTGATTAGTCAAACCAATTGATGGCACTTAACCATAAACACAATATGTTACATCTCATATCAAACAAACCCATTATGCATTTCCAAACCAAGTCTAAAGCTCACTCGGATCAAGTGGCAATTGATAATGTAAGCCGTTAAGGTTGATTTCAAATTAAATCCTGGAAGTGATAGCTTAAACTATTTACCTGGTTATATGCAAGTGCCACAGACACAGCCCCACGCATCAGACCAGCCCACCATATGGTAATCTGCAGCATTAAAATACTTGATGTTTAGTATCAGTTGGTTCAGAAGGATGAAAACTTAAATCGTAATACTGCTCAAGTCTTACTTGTTGCTTAAATTTGATTTTTTCACTGGGGTTTTTCTTCGCTAAATTGGACAAAAATGATAGAGGGAAAACAAATGCTGCTCGTCCAACGAGAACTAGGCCTAGCAATATTGAGCTCACTTCTATTGATTTTCCAGGACTGCCAAAAGAACAAACCACTAGTCTAAGAATAAAAACAACAACGTATTGCGATATAATGGTTTAGCTTAGATAAATACATAATCTTTAGCATGAGCAGTTAGGACTATAACACTGATACAAAAAGTTATGAAGCAACATTTTGATAATCGAACAAAGTTTAACAATAAATAGCTTGGTACATAACAAGTAGACCATACCTAGATCTAACAAACTTCCACTTCTCAATGTCTAATGCATCCATACCAACATAGAGAAATATGAATATTTCAGCCATGAATGACAATGTAGCAAAGGCATGCCTGCAAGAATTAGAAATGAGCAAATCTGTAATAGTAATAGAACTGATAAAGAAAGGCCTACATTTATAACCCCCACCCACACACAAGAAGGTGGTTGGAATTTTACATACTTGGTAGTGACTCTTGAGCTCTCGGTAACATTATGCCAGGTGTAGTGGGACATGACGATCCCACAAAAGAATACTGTGAGAATAGCACTTAATTTGAATAACTGCAAAACATGTGAAATACACCAACATTACAACAAAAGCCGCAAAGAAGCTCTGGCATAACAATCTAGCTGACATACTAAATATAAAATACTCTAGGAAGTATCCCACAAATCAAGAAGAATCGGATCTTACTTCAGATAGTATGTATGACATGTATGCCATCAGTATCATAAGTGCAACCTCACGATCAGTAGAGTGCCTGAAGATTTTCAACCACATTAGAGATTGTAAAGATGGAGAAGAAGAAGTTTGACCACAAACCATTCAAAGTTGTTCTTCAATTAGCTCTAGGAACAAACTTTTTTTTATAATGTATATGATATTTACCAATGACAGTGTGTTCCATCAGATACAAGCGAGATGAAGAAACTTAAAAGTGAGAGCAGTATCAAACACAAACCTGCCGAAATATAATTTCTTGATAACATATGCACTAAGAAGACCAGTCTGCAAGAAGAGGAGATTATTGTCAGAAAAGCATATAGATGCAAGATATGTTATATACGAGGAGACAGGAGATAGAAAGTTACGAGCACTCCAAGCAGTGTGCTTATGATGAATAGATAGAAGAAATTGCCAACAAACTGTAAGGCGATTCTAGTGCTAAAGTGATTTAGGTCAAAGTTCTGGATTGCATTGAAAAGCACAATTGATGTAGCATCATTAACGACACCTTCCCCAAATACCAAGCTGTAAAGTAGAGGTGTCTCATCCTGGTTAAGCACCTGTACCAGAAGATAAAGTTTAAATGCAGAGTTGTATTAAGTTTAATTAGTTGAACAATGTTGTTGCTTATAAAGGGTTTCATACTTGCAAGGTGCAAACAGAATCCGTAGCAGAAAAGATAGCTCCAATCGCTGCAAGGATGAAGAACATAGAGGAGAAGATTAAATGGGTAAAATTGTGAAAGAAATCACAGCCTAGAAATATTGAGAATACAGAGAGTGACATGAGTAGTACCAAGATAATCGCTTAGTTCCAAGTCTCCTATATTCATCTCTTTAAATATCTGTGTTGCACCTGTTCAGAATCAGATAAATTCATGGGAGAAAAGAACAGCAAACAAAATCAACATTCAGCATGCAGAATTGCAGATCCACTGGAGTGACTATAGTAAGTCGTGCCATGAAAAAATACATTGTTTTAGAGTGCACTGACACAGTAAAAAAAAAAAAACTTCTGAAAATATTTGCACATTTGCACTTGCTTGTTTTTTTTTATTGTTCTCTTCTTTACAAGTAATAAACGATACTATAAGTACACTTATTACGACAGAGCTATATAATAGTCCTGTTTGAAAGAAGCGTCAAGATACCAACCCCCAATTGTGTACCTAAAACACTTTCTTCAGACTCGATACTTAATTGTGATGCATCCTACATAAGCTGCTAGAGGAAGCCCATTAACCAGACTTGGCTTATATATATCGTTGGAAAATTGTGCCACTCATTATCCATTCCACCCAATAGTTTTATGAGGCACTTGCCAAACCTATTAGGCCCGAGTGGAGAGAAAGCTAGTCCATGAAGCCTGTCACGGTAGTTAGTTAAGTTGGGCATTGTTTCGGTGTTAGGTGGGGATTTAATTTGGCTAAACATGTATATAATGTTTGCGCAGATATAGGTGTTTAATAAAGCTTAAGAACGTACCTAATGAAATGATGCCGAAAGATATCAATGTACCAATAGCACCAAATAGCATAATTTTCATGAAATTGCGGAAAAACTGTTTCTTTTTTACTTGGAACCTGGTATCAAATACAAATACAAATACAGAAGACAAATAAATTTTCATCCACAAAAGTCATATCATACATCATATGGGAACCAGATGAATAATTGAAGCCCTATCATACGTACCCAGCATTGAAGATAATAGGAGGAAGAAGATATATGAAGAAGAGATCTTCACTGAAGACTAAAAGATGTGAACTAGTTCCTCCACTAGTTAGTAGAATTACGACGCCGGTGCACAGACCCTGCCATCAGCCACAGAAATTCAATATTAAACTGAGAAACGAAAAATATATGAAATCATCTTTTATTTTTCTAAACAAGGATAAAAACTAAATGCACTAACTCACAATAGCTATGGCTGTAATGGACTCATTCATCCATCGATTCTCCTCCAATAAATGACCAATAACTATACATGCACAAAGTAGTGCCACAAATATATTATTCGAAACAACAGCGGTGTGATCAGAGGTTGACAGCATCCCTAATTTAGACAGAACAGATGCAATTTCAAAAGCCATGGCTGGTTGTACAATCAAACAACTGAGCCCCCCAGACAGTCCAGAATTATCCAATTCTCGATTTGAATATACGTCCACTCCTATCTCTCTGAACTGTCCATTCCAGATAATTCCACTGCATCCAAACAAACAAATTACAAATCTAAGCTTCTTGTGTTCTCATTTCAAGACCAAAAAACTTCAAATCAGGGATCACAAAAAGAAGAATCACTAGTGTTCAACAATCCACCAAAACCTAATAGTTTCAGAAGAATTGCAGTGTTGAAACTTGGAGCTAATTGGTGATTTGGAAACAAATGTAATCTACTTCTTTCTACAGACCTTATAAATCAAACACTTTCTTCTATCTACATAAATTTTTTGATCTAAACAAAACCAACCAAACAAACTGATCAAATCATTTCAAGAAAACCAATCAGTTTTCAGTCAGATCACATAATTATAAAGCTTAAATCTGTAGGAGCAGAAGTAGAATAAACTCACCATAAGATAAAACTTGAACAAATTACAAACACATGCAGCTAAACTTTGCAATCAAATCAATGTTATTGTACAAAGCTTCCTTCTTTCCGCAGCAAATTCTTGAATTCAGAACAAAATTATCCAATATAGATCATATGAGTTTTGAGATTGGACGATCGAAATATGAGTGTTGTTTAGTATTTTCACAAAAAGAGAAGAAGACGGATCTGTAGTAAGAGAGCGAAGATACTGGAAGAAGAAATAGTGAGAAAACAACACAAGAATTGTACGGGTGGCACTAAGGACTCTTGTCTTCTTTTTAGTTGCTGTCTTCTTCTTTGTATTTCCTCGACATTTAGAATTCCTGTTTATATAATGTGTTATATGTTAGTTTGAGAGAGAAAAAGATGACAGATGAGACAGAGAGATGTTTGTGGTAGGAAAGGCAGAGACTGTTTCGCCTTGATTGCTCATCTCCCTTCAGTTTAAAACCATACTTTTTCGCGCAAATTACATTCACAAAGTAACCAGAATGAAATGTCGCTTCCAAATTTGGAGGGTCAAATTGGGGGCCTTGGTCTAGTACATTCATCCTTCAAATACATTCATAAGGTTTTTCGATAATAATACACCGAGAGACAAGTAAAATTAATTATCATAGTATTGGAGATGCTCTTCTTTATTTTTTCAACCTGTATTAACACTTTGCAGTTTTCCTAATTATTGTCATAATCATCAGAGCAATTGGGTGTGTTTGGTTGTATGAAAATTCACGAGGAGACCCTTACATTTTAGACTAAATTGATATATCATTACATATTCATTATTTGATTTTGTGATTAATAATTTCCTAAGGCATGTGATTCTCATGTTCACAGGACTTTCATTCTCACCATTGATCATAAAATCAAATGGTGGATGTGGAGTGATACTTTAATTTAGCCTAAAATGTAGACGTCCTCTCATGAATTTTCATGACATAAGATTCCATGCAACCAAACACACCCTTAGATTCCTTGGCATGAGATTTGCACAGGTATGTTTGGTTGCACAAAAAATAGACATGAAAATTAAAGCCTTTTCGTGAATCTAATTCTAAGGTCTTCCTCACGGATTTGGATTTCCATGAATAATGAAAAAATAATCTTATGAAAAATCAATTTTTTATCAATAAATAAACAAACAACAAAAATATGTATAATTAGGAAAATTGATTTAATTTCCCAAAAAAAATAGCTAACCAAAGACCCTAAATGATCAACAAACTTTTTAATGGAAAAATGATACAAACCAACGTTAACCCACAACCTCTTGTGGTGATGAAAACGGTTGATTGTAGTCATCTTGGTAATTTTACTTTCATTTATTTTAGCAAATTTATTCATAATTTTCAAATTTCTTTGATAAGTGATACTCCAATACCTAAAGTCTGATAAACAAATCTATATATCCACATCATTATAGCACTAATTTGTTTGATAAGTGATAAAAAAAACCATAAAATAAAAATTAATATATCATGTTATTTGACTTGAAACAGAGATGAGCCGACCATGAACACATTCCATTCGAACTTAAAATATATAGATTTATACAGATAATTGACTTGTAATTTAAGTAATTTTTTATGATAATTGAAATCGATACTTAATGATAATTCAAGCACAACAAATTCTATGTATACAACAACAAACTTCGCTATCACATCCTTATATGTGGCCTATGCACATAACAATGGACACTTGAAAGGGCCCCAGATCAGTCAGGATACTTATCCAATTCAATCAGTCAGGATACATAACAATGGACACTTGAAAGGATCAGTCAGGATACTTATCCAATTCAATCTAGCTAATCCACATTTTTTTAGGAAATATTCTATAAAATAATTTTTTTCCTTGAGAATAAATTAACATCGAAGAAGTAATTAAAATTAACACAATTAGGAGAGAATACAAGATGAGGCTAGCTTAGAGGATTGATTTAATTTTGCCTCTTAACCTTTGGTTTTGCTAAAAAAAAAGGCTTATTAGATCAAAATTGCCATGCACGATGCCTCTTTGATGATTTACTATGAGATATTATCGACAATTCAGGTACAAGTGCTCGTTTGGATTTAGAAACTGTGACGATCTTCCAAATAGGATATTAAGCTCTAACAGTTATGATTTGTGCATGCTTGATATGCTTATGGTCCTTGATAACTTATCTTTCCAATAGATAGCTAGTCTGATTTGGTAACAATTTAGATCAATCACAAATTCGTATTTTTGTGTTCTTGATTTAAAAACAACACCATTGTCGTATTATTGTACTAAGCAACAGAGTTGTATCGTCCTTAGCCATGTGGGGATGTCGATCAATGAGACAGATGGGCATGCATGTAAATCCAGATCATTGTAATCCAATAATCCATTGTAGCCTTGTATATCATTACATTTGTTTCCATTGTTCATATCAATCATGGTTCATGAATGATCAACCCCTTGTTCAAATAGATTCATTCATTCCTTTGTTGACTATATTTGTGACATGAGGTCAAATCAAGCTATTGGATAAGCATTCGCAGAGAGTTTACAATTTGATAACAAATTGCAATCTTCTGTTAATACAAGAAAGATGTACAAATATTAATGAAAAAAAAAACCTTCGGAAAGTGATGCGCTCAAAATTTGTTCTCTAGTTAGTGTGATTTGTAAAAACAAATGTTAGGGACTACAAAAGATCACTTTTTTTTGTTGGTCGAAGACTTAAATAACTCAGTTGGAGATGGAAATAAAATTGGACAAAACTCAGTTAAATTGCATACATTTGTTAAATATTTTCTTTACCTTTTATAATGGTCGTTGTTAATTTTTTGCGTGACTTAAGCATGTGAGGCGCAATGAGGAGAGACGTTTATGGAGATACGTCCGTGGAGGCGTAACTCCTTCCACGACTCTCTTTCTATGTATTGTTTCCCTTGAAGAAAAACTTTATCGAGTCTAAATTTGAGGCTTTGATTATGATTTATTCTAACAAACCTCGTTTGGGCTTTCGTGAATGAATTTGTCTTCTTTGTACTTCATGACTTTTCTTAATCTCAAAATACTTATTTCTCATAATGGATGATCTATACCACGTGTACAACCGAAATGTTCATCTTATAGCATAGATCAAGGCATATTGAACTATGAGAAACCTATTGTCCATCATCTCAACACTCAATCCTTGTTGTTAATGACGCGGCTTACATTTTTCGGAAAATAGGTATGGATGCTGAATTGCTGATGCGCTATGTTGTATTTCAAGCAGGGGCTCACCTTACCTGGTTTGGTAATCCAGATGTAGAGGTTTTTTAATGCAAATATTAGTGAAAAATTAAAACATAATTTGATGACTTCAATGAGAGTTGACTTGGTAAATGAAATGCAAGTTATTGCCAAATTTGCTTTTGCCGTCTCACTAGTTTTTCAATCCATGAAGACTCACGGATTCTCTCTAACTCACATGAAGATTGCTAATTGCACCACTATGGTCTTCTTTTTTGGTGCTTTATGAAAATTGCACGGCACGATCAGTGACTGTGAGTGTATCAATCAGACCTAATTCTCACATGACACGAGGCCACCTGGAAAAACTTTAAGTCCTGCACCACATCTTCTTGGCCTATCATTTTGTCCACTCATTTTAATTTGTGGGTCAGTCAACATCATTATGCACACGATTTTAAAATTTGATATAGAAAATGGTTTATCTTACTTATCTATGATTACGTAATTAATAAGTTGTCTTACTATTTTTATTCGATGGTGACAATGATTAAAGACATTGTCGTGGACTAATGGCATTCGCTCCAAATACCAACTATTTGATTATACCTAAAATGATCGAATCCGAATGGTCAGAATACCATTCATGTTCATGCATTCAATATGGAATAGTTTTGTTGATTTCAAAATTGTCTAATAACAAGGGCCGATCAATGCATTGACTTAAAAAGTTTGGAATCAAACATAATGAATGCAAAACTTGGGATGAAAGTGGGATTGATTAAAAGTAAATGCTTCTAAACTTTTTGAAAAGGCCATTGCTCCTCGACAATCTTAGGTGTTAGTTGTATTTCTTATCTCAAGCAAGCAAAATTCAAGCTGAGACAAGAAAGAAAGTTCTCACCTGCTTTTATGTTCCACCACCAACTTAGCAAAGCATGGATTTTGTTTAAACTTGCCGTTTTCAAGCTAGGCAAGATTAAATTACATAAAACCAGTTTTGTTTGATAAAAGATTGATAAAGGACCCCCCTAGAATCCCCACTTTGAGAACAAACTTCTCATAATTTCCCACACCTGAACTTAGTCATCAGAATCGAACGTTCGCGGATCATTCTTTAAAAATATTGCATATATTGTAGGGCTAAAGAGTGTACGTTGGGGTCTCACTTTAGGCATCCTAATATTTACGGTGGGGAGAATGATATGATTAAGAGTGTGCATATGTATAAAATGAATGGAATAGTGATGGGATAATGATAATGTTTGCTCTTTCTAAATCTATTTAAACATACTCAAGTGGTGGAGTGAGTGTGATCACTTGATGGTATGTGTTGGATCCTTTTTTCCTTTAAAACACTAGGTCCCAGTTACAAAAACTAGATCTTTGAACAGACTTGGCAATTGATTTGGATACATTCATCAATTGATATGAGTACTGCAGTCAATCCAGAAGAAAGTATTGAGAACATTAGGCTAAAATAAGTTTTGCGCAAGCGTGGGTTTGGAGTAGTGAGATGTTAATCAATTTTCATCGAAACTAAAAGCTCAAACTTGTAGAAAATGTGAATCTTTTGACTTATCAAGCACAAGTGGGAGGCAAAAGCATGAGATTACAAGCATATATTGCGGGTGTCAAGGATTAAACTCATATGAAAATTGATGTGGATAAAATATGAAATAGCCTCGTGGACATAAAGGGATACATTTACTTGTGATTTTATCTATGGCGAACCTGTGTGTTGAGGATTGCCTCATTGCATGGATCACCTCCACTAAAATTTAGTCATGTATGCAAGTATTTTGTCCCTCATATAGCGATTAGATCATTCGCATAAAAAATCAAATTGGTTTGAAATTTCTAGGTCTGTGTTAAAACATGTGTCGAAAAATCCGGGGTATATGGCTCCAACCGAACCCAATTCAAAAAAATTTGGTCCGTAATCAAATATTAGCTATTGAGAGGAACAATTGGAGCAATGGCTGTCGACAGAGAGCAAATTTTGTATACATAGGGAGGCGTTTGAAGATCATAGTCAGTTATGTTGATGTGATGGCAGCGCAGAAGGCTTTATGTTGGGCTTTACTTAAATGATCGATGATATTTTGTCCCGAGGCACACTTTTTCATTGGGCTTTAACTGGTTCAAATCCAATTGATCATGTACGCCTACTAATTATCCAAAAAATGAGACTTGTTGGAATAATGTTTGCTTGAATATTTCCACATCAAGTAAGAAGAAGTTGTCACGAAGGTATATAAGAATTTGTCCACTCCTTAATGTTGCTATGTATAGTGGATCAAGCGCATGTGCACGATACCTTAACAAGTGGTATCAGAGTCGAAGGTTTGACAAAGACTTGGCGAGGAGGAAGACATCATTTAAGGAGAGTGGAATGTTATTTCTAGTTTGATTATAATGTTTATGTATGGTGTTAATAATGCGTGGTGGTGTTATGGAACATATTGTTGCCAGGAATTTTTTAGTTTGATTATGTTGTTTATGTATGATGTTAATTATGTGTGGTGGTGTTATGGAACATATTGCTGCCAGGAGTTAAGGTATGTATCCAGAGCATGCTGCATGATTATGAAATGTTATCCTGAGCATGTTGCATGATTATGAAATGTGCCGTTAACGTAGTTTACTTCAATTCGATGTCAAAGTTATTTTAAGCTCTTGTAACAATGGTCAAAGGTGTGATGGTTTAGTGGTTGAGTGGTGGCAGATGGTATCACTAGGTCACAGGGTTAAACTCAGCCGGCGACATCTGGGGTGAGAAGGGGGATAAGGGATAAAAAAAAAGAGCTAGGGATGAGATCACCAAATGAAAGGATGTTCCAAAACAACATTTAGAGAATGGTAATGGTGCCCGAGTCAAGGAAGTGAACTACTTAAAGATTTTTGTGTTAGGGTAACTTTGTTATGTGCTATTATTGTTGATGTTGGCTCAACATAGTCTCATATCAAGTAATGAGCAACATCATTTGAAGTATAAATGAAATTGAACATGCATTCAATAATGGCAAGCCTTTTGGGGGCTGTAGAGTCCAATTGATAAAAATCCCACACCTGGGCACAGCGGGTGCCTAAGTTGGAGACAATATCATTGTTTGAGACATGTCTATTGGCCAGCAATCTCGTGTGATCGCTGTGAGATGGTTTCGGGGGAGAGAGCTTCACTATCTTCACCCCTGAACTCAATAAGTGGTATCAGAGTAAATGGTTTGGCATTGGGCTTGATGAGTTAGAAATGCATAATAGCACGTTGTAATGGAGCTTACTCGGGTTAGGGTAGGCTCAATATGCTTCGTCCCATATCAAGTAGTAAGCAACCCCATTTGAAGCATAAATGAAGTTGGTCTGTCTCTCATTAGCGACGAGGCTTTATGTGGGCAGTTGAGTAGTTGAGTCTCGTTCATAAAATCCTACACCCCAAGGGGAAGCGTGTGTCTAAGTTGAGGATAATATCGTTGTTTGAGACATGTGAAGTGGTGCCGGAGGCTTTACTCTCTTCACCCCGATTTCAACAAGTGGTATCAGAGCCGAATGTAATTTTTTTGGGCTCGTTTGAAGTTGTGTAAAATTTTGGATCTTACCCCGTGCCAAGGTAGGCTCAATATGTTTCGCCAATGTGGAGATTATTAGAGAGCAACATCATTTGAAGTATTAATGAAGTTGGCATGTCTCTCATTAGCCACAAGGCCTTTTGGGGGCAGTTGAGTAGTTGAACCTTGTTTGTAAAAAAAAAATCCACAACCGAGGGGAAGCAAGTGTCTAAGTCGGGGGACAATATCGTTGCTTGAGATATGTTGTGGTGCCGGGGGGCTTCGCTCTTCACCCCCGATCCTAACAAGCAGTATCAGAGCCGATGTTTCGGCCTTGGGCATGGAGAATTTAGAAGTGTAGAATAGCATGTTGTGGTTGAGCTTACCCCGGGCCATGGTATGCTCAATATGTTTTGCTAATGTGAAAATTGTTGGAGATGTTGCCTCGAGTTGAACGTGCAAATTTAGTCTCACATCGGGTAAGGAACAACATCATGTGAAGTTAATGAAGTTTCACTCTCTTCACCCTAGACCCAACGATTATGTGTCATAGAGTCAAAGTACATACATATATTTTACCTTTCAAAAGGGGGATGGGGATCAGTGGGTCTAATCTAATATAGAAGAGTTTACAAATTGATTTTTATTTTATTTTATTTTGTTAGACATGGATTTGAGATTAATCAAGTTTTAGTGCTTCAATTGATCTTTTTCAAGTTGTTTGTTATGTTTGTAACACTGAGCATGCTGACGTTAGTTACATTAGTGTTGTTTATTCATTTTTTCCCTTTGTAATATGACTGTCTCAGTCACTTGTTTTCTATTAATCAATATATTTGCCCTTTGTTTTGCTAATAATAAATGTTGCAAGAAGATTTATTTTTTCTCCATTGCAGGCTAAATAACAATTTCATTGTGAAGCTTGTGGCATTTGCAGTTGAATGAGTGGTGAGTTATTTTTCATGTTTGCATTTTCACATATATTTTATTGTAATCTCTAACCGGGTTGGTCGCTGCGAAAAGTTCTGTTAAAAGTTTAGTACGCACTTTGATGTCATAACTGCAAAACAATCTTTTTCTTATTTATGTGATCCAACGTAGTAAAAGTCGATAATTTTTGTTTAACTAAAATTACCATGAATTAGATAAGACTAAATGGGACCCTCTGTTATTTACAATTATAATTGACTTTATTAACTGTTTGCTCAATTGTGGGGCGGGCCTTATCTGCAGTAATTGTACAACGATCATAGTTATCTACATTACCTTAAAGTCCACATAATTATAATAGGTGTCTCTCAGTAAACAAAAGATACATGTTTTTTGCACACTTAAGTCAATAAGAGGAGAGATGATTGATCTTTCCAAAAAAAATAATTTAATGAGCTCAGTTGAAGTGAGAGATATTCTATATTATGATTTGGGAACATCAACAAATTTTGGTTGTCATGGTTAAAGACGAAAACAATCCCAAAAATCTTAAGCGTTACTTCGTAGTCGATAAGAAGATTTGAACCTTCTATTACAATCAAGAAATGTGATTTAAAAATCTAAAATATTTAATTTTTTTTCTCAAGGGATTTCCCTGAGAAAAAAAGTAAAATTTTAAATCTCTTTATAAAGCAAAATTTTAAATTTCCTTATAAAACAATCTGCTATAATGTTCTTCCCTTGAGAAAAAAATTAATACTTCGATTTCCTTATGTATCAACCTAATAAATGTTCTTTTGGTTGTAATATTTAAGAGCTTAAAATGCATAACTTACATCGTTAAAATAAAAATTACAATAGAAAATTTTACGTTTTTTTATACAAAATGACATTTTTTAAAATTAGAAAATAAAAAATATTTCGAAAAACCAGATGACAATCGTCGATAATGAAATATTTGAAATGAGATGGACATATGTTAGAAGAACTACACTCTCGATCAACCTTTTAAAACTATCATCTTCTTTCTTACCTCCAAAACAACTCTTAGTTTACAGAAATAGCTTCAACTGTTCAGTCTTGGCTTTGTTTCGATTAGATGTTGCTTATCTTTTAGGGCTTTGATTATTAGTTTTAAAGATTTGGGATTTCGATTAGACCCTTTATAAATTGTTTAATATCATCATGCATTCTCTTTATCTAATCTATATTTTGATTAGATTTGGGTTTTGATTTTTAAGTTTGAAGATTGGGGGTTTCGATTAGATGTTATATGGTCTTTGTTTTATATGTCGCGTCATATGAGACTTCATTTCGTTGCTGCATAGCTTAACAAAATCCTATGTATCATTAAGTATATCATCGACTGCAGCTCCCTAACAATTTCACACAGGGTTGAGAAAAATATGCAATAGACATATATTAAAACGGGTTATCACCAAGTAATACGATGATGACGTTCCAATGAAGCCATTCTCTTGGTTATACTTTGTTTTGACGGCATATTATTTGATGAACCGACCTACACAATGGTATAGGAGGTAGTTTTCGAGGAGTTGGTAACTGAATATTACCGAATCACTCTTGGTGGCAGTGATCTGTTGGAGTATCTACAAACTCCAAATTGTGCGAGGATGTTACCCTTGTTATATAAGGACCGGGTGATGAAATTAATGCTCATTCCTTATTAAATGGTATTATTTTAATGTTCTTCTTTGCCAATTTGATTTATTCTTTCATTAATTGATCCATTATTTTCCTTTTTTTTTTTTTTTTGAAGTGTTAGAAATGCTTTTGCGAGATCAATATATTTCCATTGAACACAAAGACAGTTTGTTGAAATGGCTTCTTCAGTCCTAGTGTGCTAGTGCAAGATCATTATATTCCCGTTGAATGCAAAGATAGTTTAATAGGATTGCCAAATGAGAGAATTTTAAATACTAGCAGAATTGTATTCAAGGTTGTGTTCGATTCTTAGGTCTTTTAAAACAATTTGTGCTGCTTTCTCGGAGGTGCAATTAACGTTATTTTAATTTGAGGTAGTGTTGCTTTACTTTCCCTTGTTTTGATCACGATTTAAAGAAAAAATTATTTTAATTTTCTTAATTCAGTTGTATTTCTTGAGTTTTAGAATATTAAAAGTTTTAAAAAGATGATTTAAAGTAAACTCTAGTGCTGACTATTTGCTTGTTTTCACATCTTGAATTGTCTGTATATTAGCATCACGATATTCCTAATCCGTAAGTATATGTACACTTATGAACAACCTTTACATAATAATGAACTGTAATTAAAAATCAAATGTTTCCTTATCGAGTGCAAAGAGTTTATAAAATTCAAAAAATATTTATATCTTGGAGTTATTGAAATATCTTTTTAAATTTGAAATACATAATTTTTTTTCTCATACGAATTCCCCTGAGAAAAAGAATAAATATTTCAAATTTGTTTTATTAAGTAATATAATGTTATTTTGGTATAAAAAAATTTGTTATTTGAATAATTATTATTTAAAATTTAGTTTGTACAACACTGTTATTCATTTGAGATTTTTATTTATTATTTAAAAGTTTAAAATTTATAACTTATATTTATAAATTTAAAATTATATATAAAATTTATATTTTTCTATGTATAAAATTATTTATAAAATATTTTACATTTTTCTATAAAATATTTGACGAGATTTTTTTAAAAAATGAAGACAAAATATTAACTCGATAAACAAAATTACAATACTTAATAATAACATCTTTGAGATCAGAGGGAAGTAGTGTAAGAGTATTATAGTGTTAAAGGAATTGCGTTATCGGTTAAAATTTTAAAATTGTTATATTTTTCAAAACCTCTTAAACTAATATTATATAATAGAAATAGCTTTAATCTTTTATTATTATTTATATTTAATAATGAAGTGTCCTCAACAATCTTAATGGTAATTTGAACATTTTTGTTCTATTGCACCAAATTGAACTTTTTTGCGCATATCCTTTTAAATTTTCTTCGTGTCAGGTAATAAAAGATGTAAAGTTAAGAAACTGCAATAAGTGGAAATAATTCTTTATAATATTTATCTTCCATAAAAAAAAAACATCTTCAACTTATTTTCATATAATAAATAATTAAACAAAAATCCATTATCTGTAATTAAAAATCAATTTTTTTATATCAAGTGCAAGAAATGTGACTTTTCGAAATATATCGAAATTTTCAGAAAGATTTCATATTTTGGCGTCAACAAAATATATTTTAAAATTCAAAATATTTTATTTTTTCTTAGGCGAAATTCCTTTAAAAAAAAGTAAATATTTTAATCTACGTATATATTAGCTTGCTATAATGTTATTTTGACATAAATTTTTTTGTTATTTGAGTGATTTTTATTTATTATCTGGTTTGTATGACATTATGATTTGTGTAAGTTTTTTTATATAGTATTTAATAGTCTAAAATGTAAAACTTATATTGTAAAATAAAAAAATACAATCGCAATTTTTACTTTTTTCTATTAAAAACGAATATTTCTTAAAATTAGAAAACCGAAATTAATACAATAAACGAAATCAAAATCCCTTACAAGGAATGTGATTTCTCAAAATATGGCAAAATTTTATGAAATATTTTTATTTTGGATTCTCAAAATATCTTTCGAATCCGAAACATTTAATATTTTTCTTTGAAAAATTCCCAGTAAAAAAATAATTTTTTTATTCTGCGTATATATTAAATTGCTAGAATTTTAGTTTGGTATCAACAAATTTTTATTTGAGTGATTTTTATGTAATATGTAGTTTATATGTTAATATGTTTCAAAAATTTTGTATAGTATTTAAGAGTTTAAAATGTATAATTTATATTGTTAAATTCGAAATTACAATACAAAATTTTACCTTTTTTTTTATTTTATAAAAAATGAAATATTTCGTAAATTTGGAATCGAATTTAATTTTAAAGCGAAATTACAAACTTTGATTACGAAATATACAAAATTGTTGCAAACTGATCGTATTCACTTTTTTCTTTATAGGTTGATCAAGTTTGTTCTAGTTGTGGTGTTAATATGATTGAGTATTTCTTTGGAGAATGCAAGTTTTATGATGACGATATAATATGATTAATGCTATTTTAGATTTCTTTATCATGTTAAGTATATATACCTTTTATTAGTTAGGATTTTCTTTTTAGATTTGTTGGCAATTCAAGATTAATTTTTTTCTCATTAAAAGCTAAATAACAATTTAATTGTGAAGTTTGCAGCATTTGCAGTTAAATGAGTAGTGAGTTATTTTTCATTTTTAAATTTCGACATGTATTGTAACACCCCTAAATTTCATAAAGATAATTTATTTTATTTTTAATTAAATAAAATAGAGTTACATTTAATCGAATTTAAATTTCAAATTTTAAGGTTTTATTTGGTGAGTTTAGAAGGTGGGTGCTTTCAGAAGTTCAGTGGGGGCGAATATCCACCCACCTTATAAAGAGAAAAACCCTATTTCTTCCTTCTTCTTTTCTCCTTCTCCCTTCTCCTTTTTTTTTTCTCTTTCTTCACAATTTCTTCTCCTCATTGGCGGCGAGCACGGTCTGTGACCGCACGTTGCAGCCGATCCCACCGCCCCAAACTGGCTCCTTTTCCTTCCTCTCTCGTTCCTCTCTTTGTTGTATGTTGGTGAGGGTTGGTTGGAGATCGAGATGGGAGTAAGACAGGGCGCGTTGCAGGGATGATTTAAGGATCTAATTCGAAGTTGTTTCAGTGGGTCTCGATCGTCGAAGCGGAGAAGAAAACATCGCCACTCTTCTTCTTCATTTGAGAGTTTCTCAGATTTGTCTGATGATTACAGTTCTACTGACTTGGAGGGTTGAATGGCTGGGTGGTGTTGCGGCAGAGGACGGTCGATGTGGCGATGGCTGCGCAATTTCGTTGCTATTTCATCCAGTGAGTTATCTTCTTTTCCTCTTCTGATTTTTGTATGAAGTTGAGAATGTTGAGATTCCACTACTATTACTGTATTTTCTGGAATTGAATGTGTTGTCCTCATTAGATTGCAAGTTGGAACTTTTTGATTTGTTTAGTTTGCTAATTAGGTTCGGGAAATTTGTCATCTTGTACGGATTTGGTCATGGTGATCCATAGAAAATGTTGGTTGGGGTGTTGGTCAATCAGATCTGAGAGTTCATTTTAAAAAAGTTGTTTCTCTATATGGTTTGTGATGGTTTTGATTGTTATGGGTTGTGTGGTCAATCTGCTAGGTTTTCTTTGGATGTTGTGTTCAACTCAATGTGTCTCATTGGTTGACTCCTTTGTAGAAAGAATGCTGGAAATGCATTTGGTTACATGAGAAGTGGATTCATCCATTTTCCATAGCTTTCATTTTATTGCACATCTCAGCTTGTTTGCTTTTCTGACATTTTGTTTAGCTCTTTGATCATTTGTGAGAGAAGGAGATATGGGTAATTTGTTAATTAGTGTTTGGTGGGTATGTGATGGAATCTAGAGTCAATAGAAAATCTCATGTGATGAAATTTCTAATGGGGGTGATTAGGACCTGGTATTAGTGAGATTGTAACCACTTGATATCCAAGAACACACTGGGATCTTTAAATGAAAGACGAGGATCAAACCCAGTA
This sequence comes from Berberis vulgaris, assembly GCA_963556465.1. Taxonomy (NCBI): domain Eukaryota; kingdom Viridiplantae; phylum Streptophyta; class Magnoliopsida; order Ranunculales; family Berberidaceae; genus Berberis; species Berberis vulgaris. The sequence continues at coordinate 77,822,070 of OY747133.1, forward strand.
TAGTAAGTGTGGTGCAGTGGTGGTCCTCTGATAAAAATAGATGCTCTCTCTTTGAAAGGTGTGGTATTGTGTTTTTTTTATATTTTATTTATAAAACACACAAAGTGTACAAACCAAACAAACAAACCTATATAATGTAGAAACAAGCAGTGTCAAGTGTGTAGCATCCAGAACATCCCAATCAGGTCCCCTTCTCACCATCCCACTAAAGTGTGAATGTGAAGTATTTACTATAATATCTCCTGCAATAGAGATAACAGAAGAAATGATACTCGTATAGTTTATATGGTAGAGGTGGAAAAACATGTGATGTGGACGAAAATAAATAACATTGGCTGAACATAAATTGACAATCTGTTTCAGTTTCCCAGGGGGTTCAAGTCTTGACCAAGTTTCGTGGTGTGTTTCTGGTGTAAATTATTTTTATGTTTTGGTATGCCCAAAATTAGTCTGGTGTGAAGTTACTGTTTTGTTGCTAGTATTATTTTGACATAAGACTTTCTTGTTGTTTCCTTGGGTAATCGTGCATTGAAATCGATTGTTATGCCACATTAACTTGCTAAATGAGTTTGATCCCTGCTGTGTTATAGAAATGTATTTATGAAAATATTATTGGTCCCCCAAAAGAATGGTGGATACTGTGGTTGGTTTATTTATGGTTGACAAAGTGTCACCATAAAAGAGTTTTGAGTTTTAGTTGATTTTTTTTATGCTCTTTTCCACAACTCCGGAAAAAAATGTGGAAAAAAGAAAGAAATTTTTGTATACAGACTTGCTTGTATACGTGTGATATAAATTTTGGGTATGCAGACTTGATTGCATATCGGTGCACCGTTCCATGTGAGTTTGGTTGTACGTGTAGATTTAGGAAATGCTTGCCCTGAATCGAACTTTGGGTGAGATGACATGTTCCTCGATGTGGCACCCCACTTGGAACATGTACGCTCCGAGTGGTTTCGAAGGCAAGGGAGGCACACCTGGGTGAGGTGTGTTCGGCACATGGAGGATAGTGCGATTGTGGAAAAGAAGCGAGATTTCTTTTTGGGGTATGTGCATGATTACCTTGAAGGAAGAAACTAAATGCTCATTCGACCATTGAATGAGAACTACATGTCTTCCTAAAGGTAGAAAATGTGTTTTGTTAATATTTCAATAATAGTCTAATATGAGTATGAATTGTATCATTGTTTGGAAATAAATCACATTTGTGAGGACTGATAACTTAGAAATATTATCCGGTTGCTTTTAACATTTTCATGCAGGATGACAAGTCTACTCATATTTCTACAGGTCAGACTTGCCATAGTCAATTTCTATAGTCAGGAGGATAACACCTTTGCCTCATTGAGGAACTACCTGATGTGTGGTTGTTTATTTATTTTTTTGTTTATTTTGATGTTGTCATGTGCGGATTTATTGATTTTGGGATGAAGATTTCTCACACCATCTTTATTGCTGACCCAAGTGAGCTTTTGCTTCTTGGGTACATTCCTTTGTGAATGTAGCCGATTAGCCTTTCAGGTTTAGAGACTTTTGAGCAGCGTTACTGGAGTTCCGTTAGTGGAGCTAGCAACGTCAGAGTCTCTCCGGGTTAGATTTTTATTTGTTTCAATAACTAAATCATGTTTAGTTGTTGCTGCTATTTGTTTATGTTGTTATTGAATTTTTACGTCCCGAGTTTTGGGGGAAACGGATAATCCTACGTGGATTTTAGGATTTTTGTTTTCTTCGAAAATCGGGGCGTGACATGTATTTTATTTTAATCTCTCAAAGTGTTGTTGGCCGTAAAAAAGTTTTTACAATATCAAAAGTTTGGTATGCATTTTAATGGCATAACTGCAAAAAAAATCTTTTTCTTTTTTTATGTGATCCAACATAGTAAAAGTCGACAATTTTTGTTTAACTAAACTTAAATTAGACAAAACTAAATGGGACCTATGTTATTTACAATCATAATTGACTTTATTAACTGTTGCTAAATGGCGATGCGGGCCTTATTTCTCAAGGTTTTGATTTTTACTTTTAAAGATTGAGGATTTCGATTAGATCCATTATAAACTTTATTAATATCATCCATTCTCTTTAGCTATTCTATGTTTTGATTAGATGTTATAGATTTTTTATTAGAAGTTATATGTTGTTTGTTTCAGATGTCGCATCATATTAGTTTGCTGCAAAGCTTAACAAAATCCTATGTATCATTAAGTCTATCACCGATTGCGGCTTAATAACAATTTCACACGGGGTTGAGAAAATTATGCAATAGACATATATTAAATGGGGTATCAATAAGTAATATTGTGATGATGTTCCAACGAAGCCATTCTTTTAGTTACTTTATGTTGACGACATTATTTGATGAAACAATCTACACAATGTTAGACAAGGTAGTTGTTGAGGAATTGATCACTGAATATCACCGAATCACACTCGGTGGCAGTGATCTGTTGGAGTTTCTACAAACTCCAATACTGTGCGAGGATTTTACAATTCTTATACAAGGATCGGGTGATGGAATTACTCCTAACCCTGCTCATTAAATAATATTTTTTTATGTTCTTTTTTGGTAATTTGAACCGATATGTCTTTTTTTTTCTTTGTGCTAGGGGTGCTACTGGTGGGCATCCCATCCCGCGATCCTGATCCCGTCCCGATTTTTCCGGGTCTTAATGGGATTGAATAATTTCATCCCGATCCCGTCCCGTCCCGTCCCGTCCCGATCTAGAATGGGATGGGATGGGATGGGATGAAGATTTTCAATCCCGCCAATCCCGAGCTAATTTTTTAATATTAATTATTGATATTTTTATTTATTTATTTATTTTAGGATTGTGGATGCCCATACAAATTCACTGATGTATATAACATTTTTAGCATCTCAATTTTATTCTCACACACATCTCTAGATTAATCTTTTGATGGTAAATTTGTAATACTTCTCTCTCTGATCTCTCATTCCTTTAGTTAGGTTTAGGGTTACTAAAGGGAAGCCAACAAATAACAAAAGAGAGATTCAAGAAACCGAGAAACAAAAGAAATGAAGCGAGCTTCAAGAGCAGCATTGTGTTCTTGAAGAGAGATTCAAGAAGAAGAAACACTGTGTTCTTGAAGAGCAGCACAAAAGAAACAAAAGAAAAGAAGAGAGCTTCAAGTCCAAGAGGAGAGAAACCGAGAAACCAAGAACCCAGGCCACCACTGTGTTCTTGAAGAGAGATTCAAAAAGAAAAAGAGAGATTCAAGAGCAGCACGCCAGCACACGACGACGACGACACACCTCGTCCCCTCGATCCAGAGTGTTCTCGCTCAGATCCAAGACGGCGACTCCAACAACACAGTTGGCAGTCACACACGGCACACGACGACGATGACACACCTCCTCCCCTCCTGCTTCCGCTTCATCCAACTTCTCTAGCTCTCTGTTACACAATCCGTCTATTTTTACAGGTAAGATCCAACTTCTTTAATTAGGTCTTTGTTTAAAGAAAATTGTTTGACAGGGTCCTAATTTTTTTAGGTTTTTAGCTTTCAATGAGATAGGCGTGATTTGTTTGATCAAATTTGTTTAAAGAAATTTTCACCTTGTTAGCATGCCATTTTGTTTTGTAGGAGCCCTTACACTGATCAAGAAGAAGAACAACTAGGATTTCAGAAACCCCCAATTTGGAATTTTGAACCCTAAACACAAATCCAAAGATGAAGAGATCATTGGTAAGTTCTAACTCTTCACTTACCTTCCGTTCTTAGATAGTTATATTATGTTTTGATAATTTTTGTTCAGAATGTATTCTAGTTGATTATGTTCAGACTTCTAGTTGATATGTCCAGATTAGTACGATGATCCCGTCCCGTCCCGATCCCGTATGAACGGGATGGGATAGGGATGGGTATATCTCGTCCCATCCCGTCCCGTGCCCACCCCTAGGTGCTAGTGCGAGATCGTTATATTAATGTTTGACGCAAAGACAGTTTGATGGAATGGCCAAATGAAAGAATTTTCAATATTAGCAGAATTGTATTCAAGTTTGTATTTGATTCTCTTCACTCTCTTCATCCTAGACCCAACGATTATGTGTCATAGAGTCGAAGTACATACATATATTTTACCTTTCAAAAGGGGATGGGGATCAGTGGGTTTGATCTAATATAGAAGAGTTTACAAATTGATTTTTATTTTATTTTATTTAGTTAGACATGGATTTGAGATTAATCAAGTTTTAGTGCTTCAATTGATCTTTTTCAAGTTGTTTGTTCTGTTTGTAACACTGAGCATGCAGAAGTTAGTTACATTAGTGTTGTTTAGTCATTTTTTCCATTTGTAATATGACTGTCTCAGTCACTTGTTTTCTATTAATCAATATATTTGCCCTTCAAAAATGCTAGGAAACCAGGTTTTTGCAACCAGGATGACGTGTCATGATCTGGAAAGAATGATGAAATCTCCAAAGATTTTATGTGTATCTCAAAGTTGTAAAAAACTCTTCTAACGACGCCGCATCATCCTGGTTGCAAAACATATTTACAAAACATGGTCTCCTAGCCTTACTCATTTGCCCTTTGTTTTGCTAATAATAAATGTTGCAAGAAGATTTATTTTTTCTCCATTGCAGGCTAAAGAACAATTTCATTGTGAAGCTTGTGGCATTTGCAGTTGAATGAGTGATGAGTTATTTTTCATGTTTGCATTTTCACATGTATTTTATTGTAATCTCTAACCGGGTTGGTCGCCGCGAAAAGTTCTGTTACAAGTTTGGTATGCACTTTAATGTCATAACTGCAAAACAATCTTTTTCTTATTTATGTGATCCAACGTAGTAAAAGTCGATAATTTTTGTTTAACTAAAATTACCATGAATTAGATAAGACTAAATGGGGACCCTCTGTTATTTACAATTATAATTGACTTTATTAACTGTTTGCCCAATGGTGGGGTGGGCCTTATCTGCAGTACAACGGTGATAGTTATCTACATTACTTTAAATAGGTGTCTCTTAGTAAACGAAAGATACATGTTTTCTGTACACTTAACTCAATAAGAGGTGATTGATCTTTCCAAAAAACAATTTTAATGAGCTCAGTTGAAATGAGAGATATTCTATATTATGATTTGGGAACATCAACAAATTTTGGTTGTCTGGTGAAAGAAGAAAACAGTCCCAAAAATCTTAAGTGTTACTACGTAATCGATAAGAAGATTTTAACCTTCTATTACAATCAAGAAATGAGATTTATTAGGGCTGAAAACCGAACCGACGGTTCGGTTTTTCACCTAAATCGTGAACTGAACCGACTTAGGTCGGTTTAAAAATTTTCAAATCGAAACCGAACCGATTCTAATTTATGCAAACCGTAACCGAACCGACTAAAATCGAATCAAAACCGAAATAAAACTGAACCGACCGACTATTTTAAACATATTGTATTATTTATATATAAAATATATATTATTTATTATATATATTCGGTTGGTTCAGTTTGGCCGGTTAAAATCACATAGAAACCGAAAACCGACTACTTCGGTTTTGAATTTTTTAAAACCAAAACCGATCCGAACCGAATTTAAACCGAACCGATTGGTTCGGTTTAGATCGGTTCGGTCGTTTTGATCGGTTTTTTGTTCAGCCCTAAGATTTATACTTCATATTTTGATACCGAAAATATCTTTAAAAATCTAAAATATTTAATTTTTTTTCTCAGGGGATTCCCCTGAGAAAAAAGTAAAATTTTAAATCTCCTTATAAAACAAAATTTTAAATCTCCTTATAAAACAACCTGTTATAATGTTCTTCCCCTGAGAAAAATTAAATACTTCGATTTCCTTATGTATCAACCTAATAAATGTTCTTTTGGTTGTAATATTTAAGAGCTTAAAATACATAACTTACATCGTTAAAATAAAAATTACAATAGAAAAATTTACATTTTTATACAAAACGACATATTTTTAAAAATCAGAAAATCAAAAATATCTCGAAAAACCAGATCACAATCGTCGATAATGAAATATTTTAAATCAGATGGACATATGTTAGAGGAACTGCACTCTCGATCAACTTTTTGAAACTATCATCTTTTTTCTTACCTCCAAAACAACTCTTATAGTTTACAGAAATAGCTTCAACTGTCCAGTCTTGGCTTTGTTTTGATTAGATGTTGCTTATCTTTTAGGGCTTTGATTATTAGTTTTAAAGATTTGGGATTTCAATTAAATCTTTTATAAATTGTTTAATATCATCATGCATTCTCTTTATCTTATCTATATTTTGATTAGATTTGGGTTTTGATTTTTAAGTTTGAAGATTGGGGGTTTCGATTAGATGTTATATGGTCTTTGTTTTATATGTCGCGTCATTTCGTTGCTGCAAAGCTTAACAAAATCCTATATATCATTAAGTCTATCATCGACTGCAGCTCTATAACAATTTCACATGGGTTGAGAAAAATAAGCAATAAACATATATTAAAACGGGTTATCACCAAGTAATACGATGATGACGTTCCAATGAAGCCATTCTCTTGGTTATACTTTGTTTTGACGACATATTATTTGATGAACCGACTTACACAATGGTATAGGAGGTAGTTGTCGAGAAGTTGGTAACTGAATATTACCGAATCACTCTTGGTGGCAGTGATCTGTTGGAGTATCTACAAACTCCAAATTGTGCGAGGATGTTACCCTTGTTATATAAGGATAGGGTGATGAAATTAATGCTCATTCCTTATTAAATGGTATTATTTTAGTGTTCTTTTTTGTCAATTTGATTTATTCTTTCATTAGTTGATCCATTTTTTTTTCCTTTTTCTTTCCTTTTTTTTTTTCTTAAGTGTTAGAAATGCTATTGCGAGATCAATATATTTCTATTAAATGCAAAGACAGTTTGTTGAAATGGCTTCTTCAGTCCTAGTGTGTTAGTGCGAGATCATTATATTCCCGTTGAATGCAAAGATGGTTTGATAGGATTGCCAAATGAGAGAATTTTAAATACTAGCAGAATTGTATTCAAGGTTGTGTTCGATTCTTAGGTCTTTTAGAGCAATTTGTGTTGATTTCTCGGAGGTGCAATAAACGTTATCTTAATTTGAGGTAGTGTTGCTTTACTTTCCCTTGTTTTGATCATGATTTAAAGAAAGTTTTACTTTAATTTGCTTAATTCAGTTGTATTTCTTGAGTTTTGGAATATTAAAAGTTTTAAAAGGATGATTTAAAGTAAACTCTAGTGCTGACTATTTGCTTGTCTTCACATCTTGAATTGTCTATATATTAGCATCACTATATTCCTAATCCGTAAGTATATGTACATATATGAACAACCATTACATAATAATGAACTGTAATTAAAAATCAAATGTTTCCTTATCGAGTGCAAGGAGTTTATAAAATTCAAAAAATATTTTATATCTTGGAGTTACTGAAATATCTTTTTAAATTTGAAATACATAATTTTTTTCTCATATGAATTCCCCTTAGAAAAAGAATAAATATTTCAAATTTGTTTTACTAATAATATAATGTTATTTTGGTATAAAAAATTTGTTATTTGAATAATTATTATTTAAAATTTAGTTTGAACAATACTGTTATTCATTTTAGATTTTTTATTTATTATTTAAGAGTTTAAAATTTATAACTTATATTTTTAAATTTAAAATTATATACAAAATTTTATATTTTTCTATGTATAAAAATATTTTACATTTTTCTATAAAATATTTGACGAGATTTTTTTTTAAAATGAAGACAAAAAATTAACTCGATAAAAGAAATTACAATACTTAATAATAACATTTTTGAGATCAGAGGGAAGTAGTGTAAGAGGATTATAGTGTTAAAGAAATTGTGTTATCGGTTAAAATTTTCATATTTATCAAAACCTCTTAAACTAATATTATAAAATAGAAATAGCTTTAATCTTTTATTATTATTTATATTTAATAATGAAGTGTCTTCAACAATCTTAATGGTAATTTGAACATTTTTTTCTATTGCACCAATTTAAACTTGTTTGCGCATATCCTTTTAAACTTTATTGGTGTCTTGATGAGGTAATTAAAGATGTAAAGTTAAGAAACTAGAATAAGTGGAAATAATTCTTTATGATATTTATCTTCCATACAAAAAAACATCTCACTACAACAGATTTGTTTTTCCCGGCGCTTCCCAAAGCCCGGCAACGGAGAAAATATGCCGGTTTAGATCATTGACGGCGTTTTAAGAAAGCGCCGGTAAAAGTATGTGCCGCCAAAAGATTAACGTCGTTTTTTTACAAAGCGCCGGTAAAGCTCACATAAGCGCCGCCAAATAAATGGATAACTCAATTCCCAGACTGAGAGAAGCGTCGTATGTATTAACCTTTAACGGCGCTTACAAGCGACGGAAAATATATTTTGCGACGCTTTGCAAGCGCTGGTTATGTATAAACCTGTGAAAATACTTTCTTACCACCTTTTAATGGCGCTTTTAAGCGCCGGAAAATCTCATTTTGGCTACGCTTTGAAAGCGCCGGTAGTGTTAACACTTTTTAATGCCGGTTATGTCAACATATCTAAAAAAAAAGAAAATTTCCAGCTGAGCTTGTGCTTCCTAAGCCCGTTGCTGGTGACCTAACTAAGGAAGCTTGTTTTTCCTCTATCTTAAAAATTTGACAAAAATTGAATTCCCACTGATTCCAAGTTCAATTGCTAGAAATCTGTCAAAATAACCACTGATGGAACATGAATTAGGCATAACGTCTCACCAAATAATAGCCACTCATCCATCTGACATAGCCTTTGAAGGCTGGCCTACTGCTGAAGTATCTCGTCCAGTATGCATTTGCTTTATCTGCATATCTGGAAAGTACAAGCTATAACTCCTATGCATGGAATGAATGCAAAAGAAATATAGCTAGAAAGTACAAGCTATAACTCTTACACATGGAAAGAATGAAAAATAAATATAGCTCAACATGTATTTCCGCCACATATTTTTATATAATAAATAATTAAACAAAAATCTATTATCTGTAATTAAAAATAAAAAAAATTCTTATCAAGTGCAAGAAATGTGACTTTTCGAAATATGTCGAAATTTTCAGAAATATTTTATATTTTGGAGCCAAAAAAATATTTTTTAAAATTCAAAATATTTTATTTTTTCTTAGGAGAATTTTCTTGAGAAAAAAAATAAATATTTTAATCTACGTATATATTAGCTTGCAATAATGATTTGTATGAAATTATGATTTGTGTAATATTTTTTTATATAGTATTTAATAGTCTAAAATGTAAAACTTATATTGTAAAATAAAAAAAATACAATCGCAATTTTTACGTTTTTCTATTAAAAAAGAATATTTCTTAAAATTAGAAAACAGAAATTAATACAAAAAACAAAATCAAAATCCTTACAAGGAATGTGATTTCTTAAAATATGGCAAAATTTTATATAATATTTTTTATTTTGGATTATCAAAATATCTTTCAAATCCGATTCATTTAATATTTTTCTTTGAAAAATTCCCGGTAAAAAAATAAATATTTCATTCTGCGTATATATTAAATTGCTAGAATTTCAGTTTAGTATCAACAAATTTTTATTTGAGTGATTTTTATGTAAAATGTAGTTTATATGTTAATATGTTTCAAAAATTTTATATAGTATTTATGATTTTAAAATGTATAATTCATATTGTTAAATTCGAAACTACAATACAAAATTTTACTTTTTTATTTTCTTTTATAAAAAATGAAATATTTCGTAAATTTGGAATCGAAATTAATTTTAAAGCGAAATTACAAACTTTGATTACGAAATATAAAAAAATTATTGCAAACTTATCGTGTTCAATTTTTTCTTTATAGGGTTATCAAGTTTTTCTAGTTGTGGTGTTAATATGATGGAGTATTTCTTTGGAGAATGCAAGTTTTATGATGACGATATAATATGATTAATGCTATTTTAGATTTCTTTATCATGTTAAGTATATATACCTTTTATTAGTTAGGATTTTCTTTTTAGATTTGTTGGCAATTCAAGATTAATTTTTTTCTCATTAAAAGCTAAAGAAAAATTTAATTGTGAAGTTTGTGGCATTTGCAGTTAAAAGAGTAGTGAGTTATTTTTAATTTTTAAATTTTGACATGTATTCTATTTTAATCTCTCAAAGTGTTGTTGGCCGTAAAAAAGTTTTTACAATGTCAAAAGTTTGGTATGCATTTAAATGCCATAACTGCAAATTTTTTTTTTACTTTTTTATGTGATCCAACATAGTAAAAGTAGACAACTTTTGTTTAACTAAACTTAAATTAGACAAACTAAATGGGACCTCTGTTATTTATAATCTTAATTGACTTTATTAATTGCTGCTCAATGGCGATGCGGGATTTATCTCTCAAGGTTTTGCTTTTTAGTTTTAAAGATTGAGGATTTCAATTAGATCCATTATAACCTTTTTCGATATCATCCATTCTCTTTACCTGTTCTATGTTTCGATTAGATGTTATAGGGTTTTGATTAGATGTTATATGTTATTTGTTTCAGATGTTGCATCATATTAGACTTCATTTCGTTGCTGCAAAGCTTAACAAAATCCTATGTATCATTAAGTCTATCACCGATTGCGGTTTAATAACAATTTCACACGGGGTTGAGAAAATTATACAATAGACATATATTAAAACGGGGTATCAACAAGTAATATTGTGATGATGTTCCAATGAAGCCATTCTTTTAGTTACTTTATGTTGACGACATAATATTTGATGAAACAATCTACACAATGTTAGATAAGCTAGTTGTTGAGGAATTGATCACTGAATATCACCGAATCACGCTCGGTGGCAGTGATCCGTTGGAGTTTCTACAAACTTCAATACTGTGCAAGGATTTTACCATTCTTATACAAGGATCGGGTGATGGAATTACTCCTAACCCCGTTCATTAAATGATATATTTTTTTATGTTCTTTTTGGTAATTTGAGCCGATATGAATTTTTTTTCTTCTTCTTTGTGCTAGGGGTGGTAGTGCGAGATCGTTATATTAATGTTTAACGCAAAGACAGTTTAATGGAATGGCCAAATGAAAGAATTTTAAATATTAGCAGAATTGTATTCAAGTTTATATTTGATTTTAAGGTGTTTTAGAGCGATGTGTGCTGATTTCTCGGAAATGCAATAAACGCCATCCCATTATAGGTAGTTTTGCTTTACTTTGCCTTGTTTTGATTATGCTTTAAAGAAAATTTTATTTTAATTTGATTGATTTAGTTTTAGTTCTTGATTTTTGGAATATTGAAAGTTTTAAGAGGATGTTTTCTATATACTTGCCTTCACATTTTGACTTGTTTTTATTTTATCATATAACAACATATCCCTAATCCGTAAGCACATGTACATTTCATACTTTAAAACAAACTTCAAATGATAATGAACTATAATTGAAAATCAAATGTTCCCTATCAAATGCAAGGAATTTGATTTCTCGAAATATGTATAAATATTCCCATACTCAGGCGAATTCTTTGGAGAAAAACAATAAATATTTCAATCTCTATTTTACTAAGTAATATAATGTTATTTTGGTATAAAAATTGTTATTTGAATGATTCTTATTTAGTATTTAGTTTGTATTACACTATTATTCATTTGAGACTTTTTATGTAGTATTTAAGAGTTTATAATTTATAACTTATATTTTTAAATTTAAAATTATATATAGAATATTACAATTTTTTTTATATAAAATAAAATATTTAATTTAAATATTTTCAATAAAATATTTATAAAAATGAAGACGATAACATCTTTGAAATCAGAGGGACGTAGTGTAAGAGGAATATAGTGTTAGAGGAACTGCAATATCGGTTAACCTTAATTTTGAAATTGTCATAACCTCCGAAAATACTTTTAGCTGATAAAAAATTAGAAATAACTTAAATCTTTTGATAATGGTTTATATTCAATAATGAAGTTCCCTCAACAATCTTAATGGTCATTCGAACAAGTTTGTTCTATTGCGCAACCTCGTCGCTTGTGAGTCTGAGCCAGTCAAGTCAAAATTGTTTTCACATATAATCGTAGGCTTTCTTGTAGTCTTGATTAGTTAAATACATATGCAAAGGTAAGAAACTTGTTTTTCTTATTAAATAACAAATAAATGCTTAAAAATCAAACAACTTAACTTTTTAACTGGAATAAGTGGAACTAATTCTTTATGATATTTATGCTACATGCAAAAAGACATATTCAACATATTTTCATTTAGTAACCAATGAAACAACAATCCATGATCTGTAATTAAAAATCAAATGTTTTCTTGTCAAGTGCAAGGAATGTGATTTTTTGAAATGTGTTGAAAATTTTACAAATATTTCATATTTTGGAGTTAACAAAATATTTTTTGAATTACGAAATATTTTTTTCTCAGTCGAATTCCCCTGAGAAAAAAAGTAAATATTTCAATATTTTTATATATTAACCAGCTATAATGTTATTTTAATATAAAAAATTAGTTATTTGAGTGATTTTTATTTAATATCTAGTTTGTATGACAATATGATTTATGTGATAGTTTTTATGTAGTATAGAATCTAAAATGTAGAACTTATTTTGTTAAATTCAAAAGTACAATCAAATTTTTTACGTTTTTCTATTAAAACGAAATATTTCTTAAAATTAGAATACTGAAATTAATTCGAAAAACAAAATCAAAATCCTTGATAAGGAATGTGATTTCTCGAAATATGCCAAAATTTTATGAAATATTTTTTATTTTGGAGTTATCGAATTATCTTTTGAATCCGAAACATTTAATATTTTTCTCCGAAAAATTCCCTGTGAAATAATAAATATTTCATTCTGCGTATTTACTTACTTGCTAGAATGTTAGTTTGGTATAAAAAAAATTATTTGAGTGATTCTTATGTAATATGTTGTTTATATGTTTCAAATAAGAATTTTATGTAGTATTTAAGATTTTAAAATGTATAATTTATATTGTTAAATTCAAAATTAAAATGGTTTTTTTTATACAAAACGAAATATTTCGTAAATTCAGACATCAAAATTAACTTGAAAAACGAAATCACAAACATTAATTTCGATGTTGTGACAGTGATCAAGCCCTGATAACAATTGACGCATGTAACTTTTTATTTGTCAAAGATTTAGCAGATTACTGGTGGGCTAATTCGATCATTTGGAAGAGGAAAAGAAGAGGTAGACAGACTGTGTAACTTGAGGCTTTTAGGTGGTCTAATCCTCTGCATTCTCAAAACCGTGTCATCCTTCTCATTCTCCTCATCAGGGTGAATTCTGGAGGTATCACACTTCTATCTTTTCAACAGTTATGATGTTGTTTTGTTATATGTCAAAACATAACTGAAATCTACGTTAAAATCGAACGGAGAAAAAAAAAGGATGAAATGTTTACATACCATATATCTGCATGTTTCCGAACACTAACCTGCCTAGAATAGGTTGGGGAAATTGACGGTGTGATTTCCATTGATCTCAATTTTACCAAAAATGAATCAAATTTTTGTGTTTTATTAAGGACTTGACTGGAACTACTGCCAGTACCGATCTTTGCATTCAATGTGAAATACTTGAACTGCATATGTTGTTCGATTCAGGAGATGATGTAATGCAAGCAAAACATGCCCTTCCAATAATTGATAAGAACACCGGTTTTGCCTCAGATTCATTTGGATTTTCCTCAACTGGATTCGGCTGTGATCTATTTAGGTTTTGCTGGGAAGAGTCGGATTCAGCTCGATTCAGGAGGCGACAATATGTTATGTTAGTCGTGATCTTCAAGTGTAAGTGAGTAGCTAAGGGAGACTTAATAGACCGGCCAGTTAACTAGGAGGAACGATCAAGCTTTACACAAACAAGCTTGTTGCATGATGTTTAAAGCATATTAAGATGATGTGGAAGGAATTGGCTAGTTTATACAGACAGTGACTGCAGTAAATAGACCAAATTTGAAATCCTCAACACATCTCATCTCATGTTTATTTAACATTTCTCACTGATCTTAAATCGCTCATTCCATCGATTATTCCAATGACTATAAGTGCCTTCATGTCTATAGTTTACGTGGTTTAGCACTATACAGGTAATATTTCCAAAGTCTCCTTTCACATTATTTCCTTCTTAGGTTAATTACCTTGTCATCATAACTGATAGTGATATCCATTTCTCCAATATATATGAGATGATTGTTGAAAGCGATGATGAATCAAGTATACATGTATCGGTACTGTTAGTTTTCTCAATGGTGTAAACAAAAAACAGATAGTTGAGAAGATCATGGGTGAGATCGTTTTAATATCTAGTCTTAGACAACCAGAGCTTGTTGGTGTGCTCCTTTCGAAGTGAGCGGAAACATTCCCTAGAAGACCCTACAAGTACACTCAACGCTGATCCTAGAAGTTCAGAAAACAAAAGCCCTATCCTTGTCAAGGAGCAATCAGTACTATTAGGTGTAAACCCTCCTCCTTGTTCTCCTACTCCAACTTGGCAATAATTTATCTCATTTGCTATAATCCAAAATGATCGAAAGGTGTTTCATGCATGAGGTTCCGTAGGTATTTTATATACATACAAATTTTGTCCACAGAAGAGCATATTCGCGCGTATTCACACAAATTGAAGACAATGACATAACAATTCTCCTTGATTGATTGCTGAATTGTAAATGCTCTGTTTTCTGAACAAGGATCAGGTACATCAGGAGCTTTTCTCTTAACATTTCTTTGGTTTTGTGCTCTAAAAGTATGAAACAAAAAGGGAAAAAAATTGAAAAATAGACATGTAGGCCGAGAGTTCTTGAGGCATATCTGCCATTGGCCGGAAAATAAAACTACAATATACTAGATTTCCTCGTTCAGGTGGTTTTGTAATGTGCCCATTTCCGGCATAGAGAAACAAATTGCTTACATTAGAATACAAAGTCTTTTATACCAAATGAAAGAATTATTTCTAGTAGAAGCAAATGAGTTTTTTTTTTTTTTTTTTTTTACCAAGGGTACCTATGGGCTAGCTTAAATTATATGTAGCTTCAAATTATCAAAGTTAATAAGAACTAGATATGAGATTATCTTCAATGTTCCGATAAAAAACCCAACAAAAAAGCTGCACGCTCGACCTCAAATTTGCAATATTATGATCATATTTTAGGATTTCTTTAAACTGACCTTATTCTTCATCGCTGTCATGTACTTGAATTGTTCTTGCAAACCAGATCAATGTTTCTTTGATATCTTCTAGCTGCCAATGTAGGATTTTTATTTATTGCGTCTAGACAAAGAATATGCTCGGTATTACAGATGCAGGAAGAATAAAAAAGAACACAAATCCAGATGTCATTCAATAAAACTGTCAAGAATTTAAATGGAATTTTCTTGTTACCTGTTTTAGTTCTTTGTTGATCCGTCTCTCTAAAAATTTATCAAATGAAGCACACAATGCAAGATATACAACAAAGCAGTGCTGACCACATCAACACCATCATACAAAGAGCTGTGGATGGATAAATAAAGGAAATTAGCAATATTTCGACAAATTAAATGATATTTAGACTATAAGTACTTCCAATATTTGAGTTTCTCATTTTTTTTCACTAGTTTCCAATTAGATCTCTGGTTTATGTTATGTAAATCATTCATTGAGTCATTGACGTTCATCTGAAGAATATATAACTGAACCTGCTCTTGTGGTTTCAAAGTTCAGCATTTATCTCCTTGCTTGAAGAGTACTGTGGCAGGCTTGAAGATTTAAAGGCATGGGTATTTGTTCTAAAGAACTACAAATAAAAACAAGAAAAAAAAGTCAAAATACATTTCTAGATAATACACTTGCTAAAAACTTTCATGTTTATAATATTTGAGGCCACGGAGAATTCTAATGTTAATTTACGTATTATGACAGAGTTTATACCATATAAAATTATAAATTGTTGTAGCAAAAGATGATTGCCGCAAAGAAATCAAGTTTTGGTATTATCCTGCAAAGTTTTCGTATAACAGTTATTGTACACAATGTGTGTCTCTAGCACAATAAGAAGAAGAAGCTTACCCCATTCTCAAGGGCAGCAGTTGCAGTTTCACGTTCAGCTGGGTCAAATGCAAGAAAAGTTTCAACCAGATGCAGAGACAATGTTGGTAAGTCTCTAAATGTATCTACTATGTGTTGGTTCTACACATGTTGAGGCTCAGGTTCTGGAAGTTGTAAATTTTTACAATATTTCTTCAGATGGCAAGCCACATACTAAACGAAAGACAAATTGCTGACTACTATAAGTACTTCAAAGAATTAACACTGTAGCTGCATCAAAAAATATTTATACAGAAGAAGATAAATAGAACTGACCTTGGTGTATTCACACCTACAAAATATGGGTTTACCAGCAAGCATCTCGACTAGAACGCAACCCATTCTCCAAAGGTCTAGACCTTCCTCGTTATATGGAGCATCCAGAATAAATTCTGGAGCTCGATATGATGGAGCAATGAGTTTACTACTTGTTGGCAGCATCATCAGCTTTTGGTGGTAAGGATCAGAGAAACAAACAAACCCGAAGCCAGCAATCTTAAGTATCCTTTTGTTAACGTCAATTAGGAGACGCGAACAGTCAATATTACGATGAAATACCATATGGTTGTGGAAATGCTCAAGGCCCAATAGCAGTTGACGCACAAAACATTTTACCTGTCATATCCAGAAGAAATCAATAAATGCATGTAGTCCAGGTCTGTCATTTGGAGGAAATATGAAGGCAGACAAACTATAGTAACCTGAAAAAGTGTAAACTTCATTCCTGGATGCGGAGTTGTGCCATCTGTATCCTGTTCTATGTATTCAAATATTAGATATAAACTAGGTCACGTCTTCAAAATCGCCAAACCTTCCAGCTTTATGATATTCAAATGATTCAAATTGTGCAGTATGACAATCTCTTCAACCATGGACACAACAGACTCCCGCATCATCAAGTCAAAACGAACCTTCTTTAATGCAACAAGTTTCCCTGTCAATTTATCTCTAGCTTTGTAAACATCACCATGAACTCCTCTCCCTATCTGTAAGAAAGATTGTATGAATAAAAGATCAACCAATTAATTATATAGGTATTGGCACATTAGGGACAAAAACTAGTTTTATTAACCCAGGAACCCTTAGTTTTCATTGTAAATAAGATTGAAACCTTACCTTCCTGAATTTCTCAAAGATTTCAACATCCCTGGAATCCAACCATGGATAGCTTCACTAGCATAAAGCGAGAGCCAAGAGGGCCATCCAGCTGCAACCTGCTCTCCATGTACATGGTTTTCGATATTTCTCAGGCGATACTTCCTTTGAGTGGTTTTAAACCTCCCCTGCTCGACAAAAACCTCATCATCCTGCATTTTCTCCTCAAACAGATCCATATCACTTCACAAAATAAAAGTCAAGGATAAAACAAAGTCTACAATAAAAAAACAGAATGAAAAAGATATGAAGATACCCACAGTATCACTATATGTTGGTGAATTTGGCAGTGCTGGTATTGGTAAACCACATTGATTTGCTCTTTATCATTGTCAATGACTCGACTAGTGGAACTAACCCTATCACTGATATTCAATGAGGGAACAATTGAATTGCATGTATTTTTCCGCTTTATACGATGATGTAATTGAAACATCCTTTCCAATAAGTGACAACAACGCTGCAGGTTTCACCTCAGGGTGTGTTTGGTTGCATGGAATCCTATGCCATGGGAATCCATGAGGGGACCCCTACATTTTAGGCTAAATTGATATATCACTTTACATCTATCATTTGACCACCATTTGATTTTGTGATCAATGGTGAGAATGGAAGTCCCATGAACATGAGAATCTTACTCCTTGGTCCCCCAAGGCATGTAATTCTCATGTTCATGGGACTTCCATTCCCACCATTGATCACAAAACTAAACGGTGGATGTGGAGTGATACATCAATTTAGCCTAAAATGTAGGGGTCCCCTCATGAATTCTCATGGCATAGGATTCCATGCAACCAAACACACCCTCAGATTCATCTAGATTTTCCACCTGGACTAGCTTGTTAAGACATACCCTTGTTCTGCTGGGAAGACTCATATTCTGCTCGTTTTTAAGTGGCGAGAATATGTTATGGTGTTAGCCATGATGACTATGGTGTAGGTGAGTAGGGAAGAAGAGGAGAGATTGAAACAGCAAGAGGGATTCAACCTTGTAAATTATTTTAATTAAAGTGCTGTTTTGGAATTTTTTATTTAATTCATTTTAATAATTGGTGTTTTTAGCAAGGGTAGTGACGGGCGGGAAAGATACCTAATTTAACTTATCAAGTTAACACAAGTTTTGCTTGTGGGATTCAACTTTCAAGAGTTATTTCCCACAATTGTTGTTTTGCACATTATTGGACTCTACTACACTTTGTAATTTTGTGACAATTCATTGGCAACTTTCGGTTTGGTTCTGTAGAGCATTCACTATTTTTTTTTTTTTTTTTATTGTAGTAGTTTTGCAAAAGAAAAAAGAAAAAAGAAAAGAGAAAAGAGAAAAGAAGAAGCAATATTTGTTGGAAAATTCGAAGGATATGACCGTTCACAGGAGCGCCTAGAAACAGTACGAGAGAACAAGAATACTAGGCTCAATGGTTGATCAGAGCAACTTATCCATAAAAATGTTAATTTTCAGCGAAATAAAGCAGCATAACAATCACACAAAATGAGGAAAACAGCGCCTTATTCAGCTCGTCATATCTGACACAAATCCATTTTATTTTGTTTCTCAACAGCAGTGGAGAGACATAGCAGGTATTCGAATGGGACCTTAGCAAGATATAAAGAGTGGAAACAGCACTGTTCTGAACTCTCCAAAACGAGATCTATAAATACTAGAGCTGCTACCAGTGTCAGATGGTATAGACCCAGAAAATGTCAACCAGCCCTGTTAGGACAGTACTAAATGGGGAAGGCAAGCAACTTGGCACAACAAACGGCTTTACCTTTACAAATCTTGGTGACTCAGAAACTCAGACCAAGGGAAAGTAAAGATATAATTCTGGTAACGCTCAACCTCTTCCTCAATCTTACTTCAAAAGCATGGTCAAACTGAGTTAAGTTAGCAATGATCCATCATTCTATTTATGTGAACCATCAAGCTCTTCCATGATAGCTCATACATTTATAGTAAGATGGGAGGCGTCCAATATGGGCTTGTTTTGTACTCTTTTTGTGGGATTCTCGCACATGTAATTAACTACAATTACTTTGGATTACTTCATAAACATCTTTCTTTATCATTTCCACTATAGCACGCTGCAAGAGGTCATAAGCAATCTTATTGATGTAAAATAAGTGAGTTCTCGGAATGTAATTTTCTTGTTACTTTGTTCCTAGTGCTCATCCTAGATTCCTAGGGATTTTTGGTTTATTGATTGATCAGACTTTTCTACATGCATGTGTTAGTAATTCATGCACACATACAGAGTATACAACCTTGGCCAACAAAGCCTCAACATAAAAGACTTTATCCTTTTAGTTAATGTTCTACATATTAAGAGAATGTAACAGAGTTATTCCTAAATCAAATTGTAGCAAGAAAGTGAATTATGCTCATTTAGACACTCCACATAGCTACTATTGTAGTTTAACGGCTCAAATATATTTCGTGTTTTATAACTGAAAACATTACTGAATTCCGTATTGGACAACACTGCCATTGAGGATTTTAGCAACCAACTGAAAATCTTAAACCTTGACTACAAGGGATATAATTGCTTGTGGTACGGTGGAAGGCTCGAAGGTTCACATGCACATGGTTCAGTTGTAAAGAACTGCAGCACAGAAAGCAAGCAGATTGCTGAGAAATTAGCAACAGGATAAATTGGACGGAATTGGGAAAGGAGCTAACCACAACATCCAAGCAGATAATTAATCTTATCATTCCAACAACAGAAGTAAGATCAAGCAGAAATAGAGACTAGCTTATGGTATGTCACCATCATTACAGAATGAATACCATTAAAGAACGAGTAACGAAAAGAACAAAATAAATATAACTTACTTCGCTCTGCAGTGCAGCACTTGCCGTTTGATGTTTACCAAGGAGAGTTGCCAATGACATTGGTGGATAGTACTCTTTAAATGGAGGAAGAAGCTTCAATATGGCAGACTGCGGTGATCTTAACTTTCCCCAATGCCTCTCAGAAGATGAACTAAATAGTTTGAAAATATTTTGCAATTGTTCCACCTTAATGAATGGGGGTAATCAACCATCAGTACCAGTTAGCAGATAAATATAGAGACAAATGATCATATGTTATAGTGGCTGAACCAAATATAATCCTAATAAAAGTCATTAATCCAAGAAGCAGGGATTCAAATGAATCAGCACAAAAACAAACACACGAAGGAAAATGGCTATTCCTTTTTTTTTTTATTGCAAGGAAATTGGTTATCACAATTTTGGTTTTCTAATAGATGATAAGAGAATCCATAATAGATATATGTAATGCTGGAGAGCTTGCCTTGAGCCCAAAACATATTGACAAGAAAGATAGGGAAGGATGCGGGAATACCAATATAAAATTTATTGGGCAGCAGATTGATAATACAATCCTAAGTTACTGCCTGATTGGTCATGGGTAGTCATGATCAACCAACTCTATCAGCCATTCTTGATATATAATCGACAATAGTTGTTGTATTTCTTGTTGTAGGGGGTGCTAGCGAGTTACTCTCTTACTCTTGCCCCTCTATTTTTATCAGTAAATTTCTCTCGCTTGATTAAAAAAATAATAATAACAACAAAATAAAAAATCATTCATTGTCTCAATACTCATATATAATCAAAGCGTATATCAATGTTTCTTTTGTTTTGTTTTCTCATCTCTAATTAAACAGCAAGGAAGATGATTTTTACACTGAAACTTGAACAGTGGGAACTGTTTTCATGGGTAACAAAATTCAATGAACCAAACACAGCCTAAATATGTATAATTTGTTTACTACCGCACTCTTTTGGTTTCACGTACCTGATGATATAGTAGGTGTAAGCTAGCACGGTATCCCGAACAAAAAAAATTTCAAAGATCGATTGATTTTTTATGTAAACCAGAACCAAGTTCCTCAATTTTTCTAAATCTCTCATATGCAATCTATTCTAGTCGGGCAAATAATCCAGAATTTTATAATTGGACATGTTTTCTTAAGCAAAAGTCGTCCAACAAACCTACAAGATACCTTATTAATAAGCCCTGGAACAGTGATACGATCAGTACCTATCAGCCAACTAAAACCATACAAGGTGCAAAACAATGATTCATAGTCTTTACCTCATTGCGGCACAGTATAGTCACTGCATCACCAGTCATTGAATTCTCATCAGCACCAAGTAGAGCAGACCCAAAGCCAGCAATCTTAAGGATTCCCTGACTGTCAAGAAGGAGACTTCTCCCTGTGATGTTACAGTGGAAGACCCCACGGCTATGACAGTGTTCAAGCCCTGATAACAACTGATGCATATAACATTTTACCTGCATATCCAGATGAACTTAATAAAATTATTTACTTCAATTTGATAACACCAAAAACAGAAAATGAAGCATATTTCAACCTGAGGCACTGTAAACTTAATTCCTGGATGTCCAGTTAGCCAAGTCAAATCACCCTCCATGTATTCAAATATAAGGTACAGATCAGATGACATCCTTGAAGTAACCACACCCTCCAATTTCAGGACATTTGGATGATCCAACTGCCTCAAGATGATAATTTCTCGAGCAACAACCTCTATATTCTCAGGCTCAAAGACGAATTGTGCTTTCTTCAACACAACAATTTTTCCGGTCGAAATATCTCTAGCTTTGTACACGATGCTGTCTTGTCCTTCCCCAATCTAAAAGAAGGCAACAAAATGTGTTACTGTCATAGTTAACAAGGATTCACACAGAACAAAGCATTGTACTACAATACACAAACAGAGCTTGGCTCAAGCATTTCAGCAGAGTGCTTGCACACTACCATGCAAAATCTGATACTTGGTGGCAAATCATGTAAGATTAACTTGAACATAAGCACTTTGATTAGAAAAAAAATACGCAATATTCAAGAAATGATTTCAATAGTTTTTCTATTTTTCCCCTGGTTGAAAGTTCCAGCTCCATGTATACCTTCTTAAGTTTCTCAAAAGAATCCTCACGCCGTGGTGTCCAACCATCAAGGGCCTTGCCAGCATAATATATGAGCCAATCAGGCCACCCAGCAGCTGCCAACTCCCAATGTAATTCATTGTCACTCTTCCAATTCTTCGATTCTGATGAAACAACATTATTACCCCCAATACCCGACACAACTGTGGTCCTTGGACTCTCACCAAATGGATCACCATGCTTCTTCTCAACCTGGTTACTACCACCCCTCTCAGTCTCCAAACCTGAACGAGCAACGAAACTAACTGTTCTAACTACGCCGAAACAAGCCTTTTCAATTACAGACAACACTCTTCCCTTTGCCCTTGGCTGACTCCTCTGAATTGAATTAGCCTCCAATTCATCAAAATTGCCCTCAACTGGTGGAGCTGGTTCTGATTCGTCTATACTTTCATCGACCGAGCTACTGTCACTAGCTCGAACCATATGGTGGAAATACAATATATTCGTCATTTTTCACTCTGTACCAATGAATTGGATGAATTATGGGGTTGGGGTTTTCTGTTTTTGGATTTACAATAAGATCAAATAAAAGAGCTAACAAGTCAACAAGCAAGTAAACGCTTACAATACATTAATGAAGAAAAAGAAAAGGAAGGCCATAGAGAAATATCCTTTGTGAAGAAAAAGTTGACACAGAGAGTAGGTGGGTGTTCATTATTGTTTCCCTAGTCGCGTTGAATAATAAGCTGAGCTCCCAAACTTGTGTCTGCATTTTCTCTTGCACACATGACACATCGACAGTGATGGTGTTGATTGATCAAGTCAAAACTTGTGAATGTCTCTTCATCTTCCCCCTTCTTGGCTTCCTCCTCCATCTCCATATTCAGAATGTTGAAAATGTTGGATTGAATGCCTTCTTCCATTTCTCAACTGGGATGGAAATTTCAAGGAATGTTAAAAAATCACAGTTGGAGTAGTGGGAGGTGTCGATGGTCAAAACACTGTTGTGGTTGTGGCCCAAGTGGTTTTTATAAAAATGGAATAAGATTTTTAGTGTGTGAGTTGTAAATAGATGAAGCAATGCCTGAATCTATCATACATGTGGTAGTTAAAAGAAGTGAGGGATTTGAAAGTAGTAATAATAATAAATAAAAATGAAAAATGAAAATGGGTCAAAATCCATTAAAACGCTGACAAGGGAACAACTTCCTGCATAGTTCTTAAAAGAAGTAATAAAGCATAAGAGGATTGAACTGCGCGTCATAGTAAACAGGGATGAATTAATCTGCATTTCTTTGCAGACATTTGCTTGTATCGGAAGATGATCCATTCCTGACTCAGCCAAATGATTTGCATTATAACTGAATTCCACTTCTCTGGTTAGATATAATGCAGATTCAAGTACAAAACATAAGATGAAGGTTCGCAGATTACATATGTCCTGTAAAAAGCCCATTGCTTCAGCAGAGAACTGTTGAAGGATACTGACAGTGAATATTATCTCTTTTCCCAGTGCAACGCAAGGTGACTCAGATTTCACTAATCGTAATGGATGCAGTCTCTGAGCATGGCAACAGAATGTACAATGCACAGGGGGAGTTTGAGAATAATGAACAGGCAGTACACATGCGCGCTGCCTGTATAAACTATCTAAATGATAACCATTAAAAAAAGGAATGAAGGAGTTACACCATTAAGAGCACCTTTTATACACAAATTAATAAGAAATAATGTCTAACAAACATAAGTTGGAAAACTCAAAACATTTGATACACTCATAAAGGCATGAAAGAATTTATGATTAAAGATACACAAGGTTTTTTTGTTTTTGTTTTTGTCTAAACTGAATTCATACTACTGAGACATACCTTAATCTAAGCAGCTAAATAGTTATACCTCCCCCATCAAACTGGCTTTTGCCCATTGAAGATGGTTATTCTCTACAAGCACGATCTCTCTTATGAACCAGAACATATTCGCTTATTTTTTTGATGGGATTCCAACATAATAATATGCATGTTGAACAGAACATGACATATGCATAAACTATCTTTTGTGATCCCTTTCCCGAGGCTCATTTTTCTTTGGTCTATGAGAATCAATTGCAACAGTGTCCAACTGCAGGGTAGACCATGACCATCCTCTTGGGGTTAATGTTGGCCGAGAAAAGGAAAAATCACTTCCAGGGGATGAACTGCAGTGACATGGAGGATCCAAGGCTAAGTTAACTGACTCATCCTTGTGTCTATGACGAAACCTCTCTCTGTCCTCAGCGGTCTCCAATACTGTAGCAGACTGGAGTGGACCCCTTGGAGAAGGACGTGCCATGGAACGATGTGAAGCATCAGGACCAAAGGATGGATTGTAGTGAGCTGAAGAACCCAAGGGCAAGGGCAAGCCAACTGCTCTATTCTTGTGTAAACTAGGAGACTTCTTGGAAAACTCTGGGAGTTTACCAAAAGGTGGAGGTTTCGCAGATAGTACAGGTGTATCATAACCATACCACACCGGACTTATTTTTCCGGAAGTCAACCCTGGAGGACTGTAAAAAACATCAGGAGGACGAGATACAGGACTCAATGATGGACTGCAGGGACATGAAGAAGTCGAGGTGGAGGCAGCTGCTTTGTCCTTGTTTCGTTGAGGAAACTTGTCCCTGCCCATAGCTACATTTGCATGTCCAATTGGAAACTGTTTCAGTTCAAAAGAAAACATAGTAAGCCAAATTAGTAAATTAAGATAATTGCATTAGCCATAGCCCAAAGCTCGAAAGGTTGATATGTTAATTTGCAAACTGAGTTAGTTAGGTCCAAGACCAGCTTACCTAACAAAAGGAAGCATTTAATATAGTTGCATACAAATATAGTAATGCAGACAAGTGCCATGAAACTCGACAGGAAAAAGGGTTAAAAAAAGTTTAAATACCAAAATTTAGAGAATAAGGAAAAAACAGGGAGAACTTTCCTCATCGATACAAGGACAAAAGTTTCTTTGGATAATAACAAAATTTCTTTGGATGATCATGGGCTTGGGTTTGTCCTTACAGTTAGGGGCAGTAATATAGTTATACTACCGCAAGATGGTGTGTAATCATACACGTGGAGGCATCGCTTCTGGGTTGATGGCAATGTACTCTGAAAGATGTCTAATATACCTGTGAAGGACATTCACATTGGGTTGTCAAGTGTGCATGTTGTGTAAGATGCATTTGATGATGCGTGTATTACACAGAGTAAACTGTAGGATATAGTTTATAGAGAATAGTTATTCTCAAGTCAGCATTATGGTTTTTGTATCAGATGAGTTTCGTATATGTAACCTAAAAATAGTGTGGTTCTAGTAACTAAACCATCAAATTTAACATTTTATCAAAAGCAAAAGAATCATACTATTGGTGCATGGCTGCATGCAAAAAGATAAAATTGATATTTATGATCCAAGTAAAAAATAATTCATGACTAGCTCATCACACATCTAAACATTGATTTTAATACGTGATACTATTTTCTAAAGTATGGCAAATAATTCTTTAAAAAAAAAAAAAAAAAAAAAAAACCTAACAAAGACAATGTGTTTCCAACTTCTCCGTATTGTTCTTTTTAGTTTCTTCAACAGACTAGACCTGGCATTTAAAGTGAAATTAATCTGTATAGTGTATTGTAATCCAGAATTGTCAGCGAGAGGGGAATGCCTTACCTGACATACATCCAAGTTAGTTGAATCACGAGCTGCGCATACAGGTTCAAGAAATTTAGTAGTTCTTCTTGTATATGTACTAGTACTCCTTGTACCCTTGCCATTGTCTTTGCCACTAGGAGCTGTCTGCCTACATGAGACTGAGATTTTAAGTCTGGCAATATGAACATCATGCCATACATACTAAAAGTTATACATGAACCTATTAAACCTAAAAGCATGTTACTTAATTTATCAAGTGGTTGTTGCACAACCAAACATCAAAGCAATTAGCTACATCTGAAAAGAATATCAGTTTGCACACTTGTGGTAGAAGAAATATGAAAGTATACTCATAATGTCGGGTCAGCCTTTTCCATTAACATCTTGATGACTAGGATGAACATATTTTAGAATCAGTGATGCTCAACCAATCAGGACCATGGTTCAAAGGACACAGCTGTCTGGCGGTTCTCATATTGCTCGGGAGGTGGAAATAAAGCTGGACCAGTCCAAGGCCCTTTTTTTTAATTTCTTTTGAGTGTAGGCCCACTCGTCTTGTCTTCTTTGCACATATGATGGCCCACATTATTCTACACTTTTAGAAAACAACAACTAGCCTATTAGTTTTGCATGAGAATCATTAGGGCTTCAAAGGCACGATAGACAAAGAGCAAGGCACCATAGTTTTCCAAGTTTTCTACCAAGGTTCTGTGTAAGTTTTTTTATAGACAAACTTAACTT